>VWZY01009669.1:396128-418577 GCA_013399075.1 Chloroceryle aenea
TTCACAACAACAATTGTAATGCTGACCTTAAACAGGAGACACCTCTCCCAAAAGGGAAAAGGGTATTTGCCCAAGAGACTGCTGGGCTGATTGACAACAACTTTAAACTAAATGGGAGGGGGGAGAGGGATACTAACATTGGGATTATCTGTCCAAAGAGGCAGGATGACACACCAGGGCTGGAGGGAAGGGATGATTTATGTAAGGGTCTTCAACCTGTTGCCCTAAGGCATGATGTATAAACTGCAGTACAGGCCAATGCCTAACAGGGATGAGTCAGGGACTTCTGAGGAAGAGGACCCAACAGGGTAGTGGCCCTGAAACACCTTAGAGAAACAAAGGGGTGTCCCTCTAGGAAGGGGACACGACCAGCAACCCAGCTGAAGNCTCTTCAATGAGTTGTTCAACAGGACTCCTTGGGGAGGCAGTCCTGAGAGCTAAAGGAGCAGAACAGAGCTGGCAGATCTTTGAGGTTTTCCAGAGAGTGCAAGAGCTCTCAAAATCGGACAAGAAGGGAAAAAGACCAGCATGGCTGAGTCATGAGCTGCTGGCTGAACTAAAGAACCAAGATGAAATTGCACAAACAGTTGAAACAGGGATTCTGCCCAGTTATGTAGGGACAAAGTCAGGAAGGCCAAGGTGTGGCTAGAGGTGAACTTGGCAAGGGATACAAAGAAAAACAAAAAGGGATTCTATAAGTATCTAAATCAGAAGAGGAAGGTCAAAGAAGGGTCTACCCTCCTGATGATTAAAAATGGCAATACTGGTTTAGAAAGAGATAGAGAGTTCAGTTTTAGTTTTGGTTTTTTTTTAAACTAATGGTTTTAAGTTGGGAAAGGAGAGATAGACTGGATATTAGGAAAAAGTTCTTTAAAATGAGGGTGATAGAGCACTGGAATGGGCTGCCCAGAGAGCTGGTGGAGGCCCCATCCCTGGAGTCACTCAAGGTCAGGGTTGATGTGGCTCTAAGCAACCTGCCCTAGGTAGAGATATCTCTACTTGTGTAGAGAGGTTGGCCCATATGAGCTCTAGAGGTCCTTTCCAGCCTAAAACATTCTGTGATTCACTGAAGGCAAGAACATACTCAGGGCTCCTGCATTCCCCAAGCAACAGGCAAAATCCATTGGCCCAGAGTTGTCATCTTTAACAGCAGCAACAACAAATGCCAAAGGAATGGATACCAAGAATAAATTGTCATTTCAAAGGAAGGAGATCAGAAAGACGAAACTGAAGTCTCCTCAGGAAGATTAGTGAAAGTACGTCACCGTGTTGGTAAATTCTGGCTGAGATGTTTGTAATGAACTATGTCTTACCACAACAAGCACAGTGGTGATCATTCTTGTTTCAGCTGCAATACCACTCTGGGTTGCATTAGTATTCAAAATAATATTTTGACAGATGGCCATTACAGAAGCTGTAATTCAATCACAGTCTTCTAAAACACTCCAAGAGCAAAAGTTTGCTAGATTTATTCATGCCACCACAGCTCCACTGTTAAATTTCAGCCACAGAGTCAACTTTGGCCCAAGCATACTCATTTATAATGCCTGCAATGCTTAGAGAAGTTAAAAATTTAAGCAAAATGAATCTATAAGTATAGAGCACCTACCATGTATCAGAAGCACTGATGTGTATAATACTCAATGGTAACACATCTCCTCGGTACAAAGCCATCTGAAATCATAGAAACTCTAAAATCTCTGAACTAGTGTGTGTCAAGTGGATATAAGTGGGCTGCTATGCTGCTCACTTCAGGATGAAATATTCAGTGGGTGCTATCCATGCGAAAGCACTCAGTTTTTATTCTTACTTACATGGAATACAACCTCTTTTGACAATGCAAAGAGATTTTATACAGAGGAAGATGTGTACACACAGACCAGATTCATGGGATTCGAGAAGTATTATTCATCAGAAAGCTGAAATGGATTTTGTTTTCAAGAGGAATCCTCTGCTCTCCTAATTTCGTATATTTCTCAACTCATTTTAGAGCCAAAAATAAATACATGGAATAACTCAAAAGTGAAAGATCCTCAATGAACCAAGGGAAGAAGCACCTGGTCAGCAGAAAATCAGCAGTTCCCATAATCCTGAAAGTCCACAAACTCACAGTTGCTCCTGACCACCACCCAAAGCAGGACATGAGGTTAGACAGACTTTTGGTCTGAGCCAGCATGGTCATCCTTAAGTTACTTTTTGTATTCCAGGTAGATGACATTGACACATGTAGGACTTGACTGCAAGTACACAAAAAGACAGCATTGCTCAAGGCAAAACACTAATGCCAGTATAACTCACTCAAGTGCATATCTGTGCTGCAAGCTCTGCATTGTGCCAATCCCCCTGTGCTGTGAATTGTTACAGCCCGTGGCTACAGAGCATGGGCTCTGCAGTGCAGGCTCTAAGAGCAGCATGTAATTTTTCAGGTTATCGAAAAACCCAGCTCAGATAATAGGTCATTTATATGTGGTCTAAACACGACGATGCTCAGCTGCTCAGGGCTAGAGACCAGTGAGAAAGATAACATCTTAAATTATTTAAATCAATGCAGAGGAAGGCTTAGAAGCACCTGACTGGAAGAGTTGCAAACAGCACATGTCCAACTTTATTTCAGACATACCAAGGAAGACTGATATGAAATAGAATGAACAGAAAGCAAAAATGAAGGCTGCAAACATTGGTAGCTCAAGACAGATATACAAATGAGGACTTTTACTAGCAGAGGTTAGCGAAGACAAGACTTGTCAAAAATATAGATATAAGATAAAAACATTCTGACCCGGGACTTTATTTTCCACACTGAAGTTCCCACTAACAGATCACCCAAAACATCCCTTGAAGTTAGGGTACAAGTCTCAGCCAGAGATAGATACCTTCTCTACGGAACACTTTTTGCTTACCTCTACAGCACTTCTGTTCATCTGCTCATTGTGCCGCGCCTAAACCTTTAAAAGTTCTTTCAAGGCCCCACTCTGGGACTTTAGTATCTCAGGGTCAAAAAGTTCCCTGAAGTTTTAGGGTTCCCAGATTATGTCTTCTTTGGCAGAAGCAGCATGCAGCCTATGGATTAGTGTGTTTAAAGGGCCCTTCCTTATTATCCAAGTATCTATCATCCAGGGATAGATCTGAAACCGTAAAGTCTAAAAATCTTCTATAATCCCCAGTTCAGTTTTCTTGAGTATTAGCCAAGCAGCAGTCAGTGCATAAAAAGGGGAAAGGAGGGACTTGTTAGTGAAACATATCTGAAGTGCCCTCAAAAACATCCTCACATCCCACTTTTTAACTTGAAATTCCACAGCACAATTCCTCCCTTCACTGGTTACCTCGGCTCGCCTCCACTAAGGTAAGGTGATACTGCAAGACACCCAAGATATTAGCAGCTACTCTTTTAGAACAGTTTATTTAAACCCACACAGAAAGATGGCCATCTTGCCTCTGCCTGCACTGACAGAGTGAAGGATCACTTCTTCAGTTTTTGAAAAATTTCCCTAGCTGGAGATAAAAACTGAGAAAAAAACATTCCATTTGTAGTTATGTTCAATGAACTTCAGACTTAAAATTTGCACTTTGTACATAGAACATTGTTCCTGAAGCACCAAGTTGGTGAATCAGACAAGTAAAGGAAAAAGTATCCTGGTAAAGAAGAAAACAGAGGAAGGAAGAAAATATGGCATCATGCCTTTTCCAAACCAGTACACACATTTTTATCTTTTATCACTTTAACCACAATTGTGCATATGAAATCAGTGCTCACCACCCTGAACTGGATTTACCCACATCACATGGTTAAAGGGCTGACTGCATCACATACGGCCACTTGGGATGAAAACCCAGCAAACAGAAGAGCTCTCGATTCATCACATCAGTGGAAGTGATGGAAAACAAAGTGATGGACCCTGAAGTCAATCACTTCACAGAATGTAGCCAAGCACTAAAACATCCTTCAGTGGAAAAAGTCCCACCATTATACGACATAATAGCATTTGTGCTGAAGGTGGTATTGCATTCTGTTTTCATTATGGGAACATCTGATAGGTATTTAAGGGATTTGAAAAAACTCTGAAGAGCTCCTTGAAACGTAGGATGGCACTGCAGTCCTCACTGATGTAATCAGATGCTGAAATTCAAGTTACAAGAAAAAGCATATTCTGTCAGAGGCATCAGATCAACTATTAATCTGCCTACCTGTATTGTAACCAACCAAGAAACAATTTATCTTTCATCTGCTTAAGCTGTACCCAAGTGAAGGAGGTGTGTTTATTGCTGTTTTATAAATATCTAGATAGTTAATGGCAGAAACAAGTCCCTTTAAACTACAGGACAATTTGCACCTTCAAGTCATCCAAGAGCTCTCATTCCAAACACTGACAGCATTCAAACCTTGTACAGCTGATTTAGGACTAACAGTGTTACAGATTTGGGGTATTATACTAAATTTGAGTTACAATGGCTTTTCTACATGCCCATAAATACCTTCTGGCATTACAAATTATTTCTCAGTATTGTTATTGGTTATATGTACTGATGTCAACACAAATTCATCTGTATTGATTTTTAATTAATTGTATACCTCTTCAGCTACATCCAATCTCAGTACTACTTAGAGTGAATATGTTTAAAAAACAACTCAAGCGGACTGCAGAAGGAGCTTTGCATTATTCCCGCCCCTTAGCTTCTTAAGGCCAAATTGTATTCAAGATTAGAGGACTGAATTCATTTTCATTATCACCTTATAAGAGAAGCTGTCACACAATGCTATTCTACTTTTAGCATATTATCTTCCAGAAATCCACTTAACTGTCATGCTTCTTTAGCTTCTCTTACTTAAAAGCACCATTTGCTCTAGGATGGTGTGGATGCTGTTTACAGGGATTTGAAATGAAGCAGGCAGCATTTGGAGAGAAGAAATCCATGAGTGTTACAAAACACAGAGAAGCTTCTTCAGACTTGGAAAAACTTTACTGTAGAGTTCAAAAGCCAAAAATGGTTAGACATGTGGGTAAGGGGACACACACACAAAAAGGCGAGGGAGAGTATTTTTATGTTTTCTTTTACCTTCCTCCTAAGGTGGCCACTTTTGATCCCTGGTAGAGATTTCATCTTAGGCTGGACTTGGTCTGACCCTGCTCTGGTGTCCCACACTGTGTTATCACAGAGGCATCACATGTTTAGGAGAGTAAGGTGGAATCCTTTTCCCATAGCATTAAGGCAATTGTTAACTGAGACCCAGCCACAAACTAGGAAATGAAAGTTCAACCACATTTCCAGAGAGCTAAAGGAGATTTACCTTGCTTAATGGAGCAAGTGGGTTTTGGTTACACTCGCTACAGAGAGCAATATTGTAAAGGTAGGTACCCAGTTGAAATACCTGAACAGAAATTCATTCCTGGGGAATTCCTCTCATAGGCTGTGATATAAATCTCTATATCTGTTGATATACACACACAGATAGTGACACATACTGGAGCAGTAAGTGCTAGCAGCATGGTGGCTCAGATGGTAAGTACCAGGCTGTATTATTGCACAGTTCTTTATCACCACCCTTCAGAGATCACCGCTACCAAATCAGAGGTTAAGCATTTGACCGATGTTACATTAAAAAGCACTTTGTTAACTCGAGCACTGTTAGACCCATTAGTGGGTGGTATCAGCAACCCCCTGAAAAAAATGCATGGGTTAGATGTGCAAGTCTCCCTACTGAAAAATGACCTGACAGCTTCACAAAACAGACCTCTTCATCCTACAGAGCACTGAGACAATGGCAACGCACTGATGCTCTAGAACATCCTTACTTGACTGACTTGTCTATTTAACATTCAGGTTTTATCTTTCCCTCCTGACCACTTGTGAGAGAACACACTACACGTATTAGCAACGACAGGCATGAGATGTCTTACTGAGTTCCAAACACCAATGAAAAAGTAAAAGTCTCTGAAGTTCCTGTCAGCATTGCCACGACCCCGTTAATGAAACTGCAGACCGAAACCAAGTGGATACATTCACAGAGGAGGTATTTGTACTGTCTACAACCAACATGCACTGTCTGTGATGCACAAGGCAGCAGGGAGGGAGGGGAGCAAATATCCCTCACTTTGGAAAAGGCAAAGGAGGAAGATTCAGCACATTATGTTGTAAAAAAGTAGCTGAAAGCTACTGAAACCAGCACCCAGATGGGCACTCTCACATCATCTCAAAAAGCTGACTGTTATTAAACATCAGTTAAATAAAAATCATGCAGTAATTACAAACATTAGCGATACAGGAAGGTCACAGCACGGTACTTCTAATGTGGATTGTAAGACATACTACCAGAGTACACAGCTAGAAATGCCATCATCAAAAGCAGTGGTCAGCACCATACATAAGGATACATTAGGGTGGGCCTGAATGCCTGACAAAAGCCACATCCATAATCCCATGAATTACAGAGCAGGAGTGGGGAAAGAGGTAACAGGGAAGATGCAGACGTACTTTGGTGTGTAATCCTCAATCCTAGGGAGACCCTAGGGTAACCCATCTTAAGCCTCAGGTCCCAATAAACCTCCATTACTCCCCAAAAATCACATCCCCCATCTGAACTTTGCAACTGCAAGGTCAGAGGTTGCTTTATTTTTATTAATGGGGTACGAGCACTTGTCCAGGAGCTATTACATTTTGTTCACTCTTTTCCTTTCCTTCAAGTGCATCAATATGAAAACATAAATACAAGCTTTAGCAGTATTTCACAGAATCTTAGGCATTGGAAGAGACCTTGAAAGATCATCCAGTCCAACCCAACAGCCAGAGCAGGATCACCTAGATCAGGTCACACAGGAACATGTCCAAGTGGGTTTTGAATGTCACCAGAGGAGACTCCACAACCTCTCTGGTCAGCCTGTTCCAGTGCTCTGTCAGCCTCAGTGTGAAAACGTTTCTTGTTATGTTTACATGGAACGTCCTTTGCTGCAGGTTGCACCCATTGCCTCATGTCCTATCATGGGACATCACTGAGAAGAGCAATGGGAAAAGCACATTAGGAGGGCAAAATATCAGCACTGCAGACCTACCACAATGCCAAATACTTGTTGCACTGCCTGAATCAACAATGGAAAACAGAAAATTGCTGGTACTATCACACCTATCTTCAGACCTCTGAAGAGTAATGACCACAAATAAACAAGCTAGAAGAAAAGTCAGGCTCTGAAATAAAGAATAAACTACAGGCTATTCATTGTGGGGGGGGTAGAATTCAAGGGAGGAGCATGAGACCCAGGATAACCACAAAATTCACATCTACAAGCAGAAGGAGGAAGGGAAAGTAATCTTTGCCAAAATCCTACTCCCACACAGCTTATCTGTTGAGGGAAAAAAAAAATAATTCCAGTGTTTAGCTTTTGTTTCTAACTCATTGCATGGATCACTTATTTCCCATCAAAATCTCGAAGTTATTCCATCTTCCCAATTTCTTTGCTGGATAAATCAAGTGACATTAAGTGATAGATTTAGAGTGGAAGAGGTTAATATTCTGCCCTAGCACTGAAGATATGCAAATTTGTTCAGATATAAAAATACTGACAAACAAAAACCAACCCTTGATCTTTGTGTGCTTGACAAGTACTAAACTGATCGCAGGTATGCATTAGGTACATAGAGATATACCATGTGTTAAGTGACAACAGATTGCTCCTCCTTGCTCTAGTCCAGCTAAGCAAAACAGCTGGGAAATGGTGGAAAGCCACTGACACTTCTAGAGGTTGTTTTTTGTGATCCTTCCAGTCACATCAGAATAATGGCTAAGAGCTCCAAAAGCTCTTTTTTCCACAGGCCTCCAAGCAGCCATCAGATCGTAATGACACTCATTCAAACCCTAATGGCCTCAGTTCATAAAATTTCAATTGCAATCCCAAGAAGCAAGTTACTGCAGTCAGAAATAAGTTTTTGTAAATGTCTACGAGTCAATCACACCCTGGTTTTGTAAACATGACAAGGAACACATCAATTAATTCCATTGAGAAAGGCTATTCAGAGACAGAAAAAAAAAAAAAGAGCATCAAGAACTTTCACTGAAAAATAAATTTTGCTGGAACTTCTTTCTAAATTTTAAACTACCTTAAAAGGGAACATAGGCTTTTTTAAGAAGGTAATATCTGACATTTCAAACACTTCTAATCACCAAAGCTGGCTAAATACTTAGCTTCAAAAAAGTTTTTTTTCAGTGAGAGGAGGACGTGGGGATGCTGGTGGATTGAAAGCTGGACATGAACTGGCACTGTGCACTTACAGCCCAGCAGCCACTGGCACCCTGGGCTGAATCCCCAGCAGCGTGGGCAGCAAGTTGATGGAGGGGATTCTGCCCCTCTGCTCCCAGGGCTCTGGGGAGGCCCCACTGCAGTGCTGGGGCCAGCTCTGGAGTCCCCTACACAGCAGAGACAGGGGCCTGTTGGAGGGGGGCCACAGGAGGCCCCAGCAATGCTGGGAGGGCTGGAACCCCTCTGCCGGGAGGCCAGGCTGGGAGAGTTGGGGTCGTTCAGCCTGGAGAAGAGAAGGCTCCAGGGAGACCTTATTGCAGCCTTTCAGTACTGAAAGGGGCCTGTCAGAAAGATGGGGACAGACTTTTTATCAGGGCCTGTTGTGACAGGACAAGGGGTGATGGTTTTAAACTAAAAGAAGGAGATTTAGACTAGATAAATGGAATCATGAACTTTTTTTTTTACACTGAGGGTGGTGGTGAAACACTGGCCCAGGCTGCCCAGAGAGGTGGTCAATGCCCCATCCCTGGCAACATTCCAGGTGAGGTTGGATGGCACTCTGAGCAACCTACTCTAGCTGGAGATGTTCCTGCTCAGGAGGGGCTGGAACTAGATGAACTTTAATGTCCTTTCCAACCTAACCCATCCTATGATTCTGTGATTTTTATATACTCCAAAAACAATGTACATTCTGTAAAGCACATGTGGGTTTTCACACACATACACTTCCTGCTACCAAATTTACTTCTAACTAGTATTTTGTTTTCTCCTACCTGTAGTAAGTGGATGTAAATTTATCTCCATTTCCTATGATCAAGTATTTACATTATGCATGGAAAATAGAAGACCATAATCACCCTTAACTAATACTGTATGTATAATCAAGGTCATATCCTGCCTGCTGCTCTATGTAGGGTTGTTGGAAGAAGAGACACTAAAGAATAAAAACATTAAGAAACTTGAAAATACTGTGAAGATCTAGAAGGTGGACCAAAGAATATTGTTTAGCAGCAACAATCTCTGTGGAGCTGCTCATTGAATACAGTTGCCCAGCCTCTGAAAACAGGGAAATGATGGTGGGTATTGTTCATCTGCAGTATGCAGAGAATAATTACAAGTTTTCTTCTAAGTGCTGAAAGGACACACCACCTCCCACAGCTCTGAATCTTGACATTTGCCAAGATTTAAATAACAGTTCAGCTCAAATAACCAAATATTGATGGTTGAGTAAGTTGCAAACAGCATACTTCAAAAGAATCTCAAAAATTACACTACTCCCAAGATTCAAGCTGGTAACTCCAGAAAGGTTTGAGAATAAAGATCAGTAAATTGTCAGGACAACAAACCCACAGAATCTTAGAATACAATCAGGCAGTTATATTGCAAGACTCCAGGCCTCTTTTTGAAAGAATTATATGCATGTTCCTATAACAACAGAGATTACATATTCTGATCTGAAGCCAGGAAGCCCCTAGACCTCTATTACCTGACACATCAGTGTTTTTTCAGTCACAGACTTTCTGGGAAATAGAATCATTGTTAGTTATTAGGTGCCAGAGTTTTCAAAGCAAGTTAAATTCTCCTGGATTCTGCCTCTGAGCTGTTATCAAGCAGGGGCAATGATTAAAAACCTTCAAACAGGAAATGATATTCATCTATGACTACACACCTTTTTTTTTCCTTTTCTTCTTCTTCTTTCATCAGATTTTGAGCTGAATAAAGAGTAACAGGATTTAACTAAACAAGGTGTTTCTTCAGTGGCTTCTCCAAGGTAACACCAAGGTTTTCTTCAGTGCAGAAAGTCACCCAAAAAAACCCCAAAACAAACAACAAAAACAACCACTCCACTTTCTAATGCTGTGATGACTTTAACTCCTGTTTTATGCAGTTTAAACCAGGTTCTTATACAAAACCAGAAGCAATCAGACCAAACAAAATAAAATTACACATTTAAAAGGCTTTATATTCTTTGTCAGAGCACTTCTAAGCGGCTGTGGACTTTGGAGGAGCTCATTTGGCATTACTGGCACATTAATTGCAAAAAGGCTGGGATGGTTCTGAGAGACTTGTCTATAGGAATTGTTTCAAGAGCCACTTGGTCCAGACTAGACTCGAAAGGGATTTGTAATAAGCAACTTAACTGTTTAATATCCACAAAAACCAAAGAATGATATTCAAACCTACTACTGTCTGTTGACTTCATGTTCCTTCAATTTCTGAGTGGCATTTTGTCACTGTGAAAAGAAGAATGAAGCAAGCTTTAAATCTTAGGCCACTGCTTACTTCTGCACTGGTCAGAATCCACAGGAGCCCTAGTGATATCAGGACACACACATAAACAAGATTAATAGTCGACGCTTTCAGAGAGATTTAATACTGTTCTGGGTGGGTAGAGGCTTTCATTTGCATAATATTTTCTTTTTTTAGCCTTGGAGCAACAAACACAACCACAAACAAGAGGTGATTGGGATGAAAACTCATTTGAACCTTTTGTCATTAATCAAAGATAATGAAGGTACAATTTAACAGGTTCTGTGAATCAAAATAAGTCATAACTGGCAAAAATACTAGCAGAGAAAATAGTTATTAAAATGCACTAGAAGTCACACCCCTCTTCCTCCCATTTAGGAATTTGAAAACAACAAATCTGAGATGCCATCACAGAACCAAAAACCATAAAACTTGTCTTTTTTTTAAAGAAGTATCTGAATTTATATTTGGTTTATGTACACACACAAAACTTTACTATTTATTCACAATTACTTGGTGACTTCTAAAAGGCCTAATCAGATTAAGATTTCTGGGGTTTAGGTTTTTTTTTTCAATTATTATTTTAACAACTTGGGCCATATTTAACAAGTTCAATGCATATGCACTCCCCAGTTGAAGTGGAGATTTATTGCTGATGCACCAGTTCCTGCCCTCAGAACTGCGAGACCTGCACNTCAATTATTATTTTAACAACTTGGGCCATATTTAACAAGTTCAATGCATATGCACTCCCCAGTTGAAGTGGAGATTTATTGCTGATGCACCAGTTCCTGCCCTCAGAACTGCGAGACCTGCACATCAACTCGCAGCAGCCCGCTTCAGAGCCGTTAGACACTGTAGCTGAGAGCACACTTAAATGCATTTCTTTCCCCACTGAAGTTAATGAAAGCAGGTCACCCTCTTTTTGTTGACTCCATTCAAGCTTCAGGCTGATTCTAATAGTTTTTCTAATAGTAAAGAATAAATAAATAAAGCCAAATGAGAGAGGCCAGTCAGAGTAGCCAGATACCCCACAATATCCAATCCCCAAAACAGACTGTGTTGGCTGTGTAAGTCCCTGCACTGGCTGACAAGTCCTGCACTGTCAAGCAATCATCGCAGTTATTTTTTAATATCTGTAGAGCACACAGCTTCACACATGCTTCCAGAAAGGTCTTACTAGTAAATCATGGGATTTTTCTCTCTATAAATGCAAGTGTGCTGTTGCTGCCCTCAACCACGTACCACTACTTTACCATACAGACCTGTCATCCAGTACAGCACTCTCAACACAAAATTCAGAGAGCCTGGGAGGAGATACACCTCCAGATACACAAGGTATTAAACAAGTCATGCAGACTAGGCAGGATTAAGGTGGCATGTTTTGCTTTGGCAAAGCTTCTTGTTTATTCTATATCCATCTGAACTAAATGTTCAGCCTTGAGCTTCTTTACACAGCCCAGAACATATTTATTCCTACATAGTACACACAGTCATTAATCTGCACACTGTATAAACTCCTACTTCTTCTAGGAAGAAGTCACAACATCCAAGAACTGAAAGTTATTTTAGCTATTATTTAATTCTTTTGTACATTAAAATAATTTAGGAATTTTGTAAAATTTGTAGCTGCCATACCCACAGAACAATGTTAGTTTACCTGGCATCAGCACAAGTTTCAGACAAGATATGCTATTTTACTAGAAGTAGGATAACGAAGGCAAAACACCAAATGATAAAACTGATGCACGTTAAACTTAAACCTGACAAGTTGTCTCCTTAACCTTCCTGCTTCTGTTGAAAAGGCCATAGCTTCTTCATCTCCTTTCTAAGACACTAAAAGGGAAGTAATGAAAACAAGAAGGTACATCTCTTCCTCCTTGGGTTTGAAGGTCCCTTGCCTCACCTGACCACCTCTTTCAATACCATTCTCTCCATTCCCCATTAACCACCAACCACGGACAAAATCTCTGCACCCTTTGCCACCTCCAACTAACCACTTTGCACTATAAATATCAGGCTCGAGGCACCTCTGTCTCCCACCAGCTTTCCAGAAACATTGTACAAAGCTGCTGCTTTTGCAGATACAATCCATCCCTGGAGACCCCCAAAGCTCTGGGACGCCCAGAGGTAACTTGCAACTTAGGGCAGATGGGCTGCCAGGAGAGGTGGGGGGCACATCACAACGCACGGATTACATACACAAAAATGGGAGAATAATTCCTTGAATCAAAATCCCCGAGGACCGAATTCTGCTTATATTCTGGATTGTCCCTGTGCAAACATCAAGACAAAGAAGCTTGAAAAGTTAGCAGTCAAGACATGTTCTGAAAAGTTATTGTACTAAGAAAAACAAAAAACCAAAAAAACAAGGTAAGAATCAATGGAACCAAGTACTGGAAAAACAAACATATTTGAACAGAAAAAAACCCCAACAACCAAACAACAAAACCCAAACCTAAAGCAAAGATACCTGTAAACATCTGCAAGGTAATAGAATCAACAAGAAGCAGCACAGCCTCAAAGAATTAACCCTGCCAGAAACCATTTTATTTAACAGTTATAAAACTAACGGTAACTCTTTTTGCTACACTGTACAGTCTCAAAAAGTCATGCCTTAAAATTAGTTCCAGTTGATGGTAGTTAAACACTGGCCATATAGTCTAAACACTGGCCATATAATCTAAAATGTGCATGGAAAACTACAAATAAAGCATTGTAACACATGAAAAGTACAGAAAAAGGTAAGTGTTAAAGCTAGGGTTTGGGGTTTTTTTACATGCCTAATTAATCACCCAGAAGAGAAGTGACAGAACTCCATGCAAAATTAGTAAGAGCAACAAGGTTAGTCAAAGAAGGGAGAAAGTGACCTAGTGACAGAAACATTGCCCAAAACAATATAAAGCCATCACTGGAAAGATGCAGAAATGTGGTTTCTCCAAAATCAACATGAATTTTGCCAGAATCCAGATTATGGAAGCACAGAGGAGACAATAACTTGTTGTGACACTGCAGCATTGCTAACTCTAGAGATGAAGATTAGCTCATCAAATTCGGGCTACATCTGCACAGGCATCAAAGAACACTGAAGTTTCAGACTGTCACATGCCACCCCAGTACTGCCAAACCAAGACTGTCTTGGGATTCTCTGCTCTTTCTCTGGAATCCCAGCAGCAGCGTACAAAGAGAGTTGCAACACAAGCAACACAGCAGAGCTTGCTGCAGGAAACTTTTCAGAGATCTCACATCAGTGTGACACTGCTCTGGAAGGTAACAATCATGCAGCAGAGACTGTAGCATCTACTAACACTTGAGAAATTGTGTTGCTTCTTGGTGTACCAATATAGTTGTAGGGACCATCAAACAAAGACAGCACAGGAAACGTTCGGGACTCCAGGGAGAGTTTTGTGATTATATCATCTATCAGGCACCAGGGAAGTCTCGTGCAAAAAAAGCTTCTGAAGTCCCAACACTTGGATTTTCTGTCCAAATTGTTTTAAATGCTGCAAGGAAGAACAATATATTCTCAATTTTCTTAGGGGCTTGCTGGCCTAAAGATGTAGGAGGACACTGGAGCATACAATTTGCACAGTTTTTCAAGAAGAGGTGGAGTGAGACACAAGGACAAGACACCTGGAGGACACCATGGGAAGGAAGAGCATAGGGGTGCAAGAATATGAAAGAAACAACTAAACTGGGGGGGAATTTTAAGACTTCTTTAAAAGACAGATTTCCATCTGCCCAACACCACTGCACTGCCATTCACAGCACAACTGAGTTCCGTTACTTGGTGTTTATGGTTCACAAACCTTTTCTGCGTGAACCAGCACAGTCTTGAGGCATTTCTAAGAGTTGCCTTTAGAATTTATGATACACTCAGCAGTTTGTCTGAATCCGTGAGATGAAAGCTAGGGAACAGAAAGGGGACTTCACTAAACTCAATGTCACAAGGCAGATCTGCTTTTCTGGGAGATAAATAGATTTTCTAATTTATAGCACCATGTCCAGGCTTGCAGATAAGACCTTACACAAACAAACTGAGGAAGTCTGGACTGCTGCATTTTTCATAACAGCATTGATGGCAAGTGCTATTTCTTTCCTCCCTGTCTTGAGCACCTCAGAATAAAAGGAGCTTGCACAGGAATATGCAGGCAAATGTCATAGGAATATATATAACTGAACTAGTTTTAACAGAAGGATATGCTGTCTCAAAGTAGAAAGGGGAATTAAATGTCCTTTATCATTGTTTCATTGCTAGAGTTCCCCCCTAAAGACTCTGCAACTTGAAACCCACCCAGCTCATACAGAAAAGGCTGCAGGACTGTATCCATCTCCAGATTTTTGGGCTGGAGAATGCACTGATGAGTGAATGCACCTTACCACCCATGTACACCTCCCCCAAGGCAAAGTTTTGAGCTTCTATCAAACATAAAATACACTCTTTGACTGAGATACTTGTCCAGATAAGCTTCCCAGCCTAATAAATGTCTTCAAGTTACCAAGTTGAAAGGAAAGAGCATAATCTTTCCATTTTACATGCTGCATGTTGGATTTCCTGGAGTTAAAGCCTGTTTGCATTAAAATCATAGCTTGCAGAAAACCAAAGAAATTAGTTTCTAAAGTAACCAGTGTCAGAAAAACCTCTACACTGAGCATCCCCAGTCTTATTCACACAGTAGAAAAAGAAGTCAAGTCTTCTCTGCTGAACTGTTAACAGCCATTCCCTTAGAGACAGTTACAGTCTATCAAGTTACCCTTCAAATTCTTCAATAAACAAAGATTGAGCTTCTTGAGCCTTTTAAGGCAACCCTTGCCAGATCTCCAGGCAATCCTCCTGACTCTGCTCAGAGCTCTCTCGAGTTTCCAGCTTCCCCCCCAGATCAGCAGTGCACAAGGCAGGCTCACAAGCACTGTGCTGGGTGGCACGCAGAGCAAAGCCTTCCCACGCCCATTCCATGTGCTGTACATGCACCGATGGATCACAGCAACTCTTCTTTTCCTCATTCCACATCTAGTCCTATCACAAGGCATATTGTAGCCAATTTACCAAAGAACCCAGATTACACTGCACTCATGATATCGTCCCTACTTCCCCTCAGATTACCAATTTACAGTCATTATTTGTGCCATCTGAAGTTTCTATTGCTAGTGATTCTACCACGGTTTTTCTTTTCCTCCTCAAATCACCGTTTTAACAATTAAATAACAGGGAGGCAAGGCACAGATTCTGTAAAACCCTAACAGGAAAACCATCAAAATCTGTATGTAGAAGACAACTGTATTTAATCACAACCTCTGCAGCCCCACCGGTTAGCTGACTTCTAATGCAGTTGGTGTTGGAAGGTTAATTTCTTAAAGTGTCATGACAGCTGAGCTTGTACCCCATGGAAAAGTACTCTGTATCAACATTACTAGTTCTATCCTCTGCCATATCAGTTTTACAAGATATATTTTCTACACCTTGGTTTTCTGCGAGATCAATTACTTTCTGATCTTGTAGCTGTCACTCAAAACTTGTATCACTATTTCACAGCCATAAGCGAGATCAGGGTAAATCACACCAACAGCAACTTAAATCATCCCCGCCCCCTGTTCATCCACAGTCACAACATTCAGCCTTTTGTACTTCCCCAATGTTTCAACGTACTCTAAAAATAATTAAAATAAATAAAAAAATCCAACCAACAAAAAACCCACAATCACAAAACTAAAGTCAATTCAAGCCAAACGTGTCTTCCCCCGCTCTCATATAATGCAAGTCACCAGCCTACAAATGATGCGTTCCTTAGGTGGTGTTCTGCTGTCTGGCTATACAATGAATGACAGCACACTGCTGCGGGAAGTTTAGATCATCAGTTAATCTGAATTAGGTACTCAAATACCTCAGCCCCTCCTGATATACATGAGGTTATGCAGCCCTGAACAAAACACTAGTCAAACACAGAAAATCAGCGTCAAGTGTCTTAGGCCACCCAGCCTCACCAGAGTTATTAGTCAAGCACATTTCTGCACATAACTGCCAAAAAACATCACAGCCAGCAGAGAATCAGAGAATGACAGCAGTTGGAAGGGACCTCTGGAGATCGACTCCTCCCCCCTGCCAGCAGAGGAAAAGTAGTTTTGCTGGTTGTAGTCTTCTCTAAACTTAAAATAATAATAATAATAATGTCATTATTCTATTCAGTGCTGACAACTATAGTTACTTTTTTACATTAGATGCAGATGTAGCAACGTGGTTTTTTTATGAGTAGATCCTTTTCCTCCTGACTGTGGGCTTCACGTTGTATAGTGAGATACTCCTGGCAGCTCCAAAATGCTTTTTTGGTTTTTTTTTTTCATTTAGACATCTTCTTCCTACCTGCTTTGCTAATAATCTTTGCAGTAGTTAGAATGGGCCTTTTAAAGCACTAAAAATGCAATTGGTGGGATTTTATTCTATACACATCACACAAGCAATCAACTTGTGAATACTGTATCTAACACAGACTTAATTTTCAATTCCTTGTTTCATTTTTACACTGCCAAAGCAAGATCTAATGTAGATATTTCCCTTGTAAGGCACAGGAGAATTTTTTGCAGCTCAAAGCACACTACACTTTTTTTTTTTACCTTAAGGCTCCTGTGTTGCATAAGAAAAAACATCACCAGGGGCTTTGGGAGAGCTGGGCTCTGCAGCCCCTGCCCTCCCGCCCAGAGATCAGTCCCTCAGAGCAGCTCAGACTCTTCCTTGAGGAACAATGTCCTGCCTTCTTCTGGGGTCCTACCACAAGGAGAAAGAAAAAGTCTCAAACCCAGTACACAAAGGGTACCAGCCGCTCTGTACTGCCTCAGAAATAGCAATGCCTTTCTTGACAGTGACACTCACCTTCCTCCCTCTCATTTGAACACTTCAAAACAGGTCAGACCTGGCGGTTTTAATATTCAAATACTGCAAATTATGCCATCAGGTTTCAGCAATGCAGTGCAGTCATAACTACACTAAGAAATGAGCCAGTCTAGGATCTCCTGCAAATCTCTATTTTTCCACTAGCAAGGACATGAGAGTAATTACAAACTCTCTGCCCTCCATACTCTTTCATGTCCAAACTAATTTTGTTTGTAGCATCTTAATTTTGTATCAAATGAACACTCATTTGGTTCCCTGTTTCAAACTTTCTTTCTGTGAAAATTTAAACACGCTCATGTTTATCTCCTTAGATAGAAAGACTTGATTTCTGACATGAGCCAGAAGCAAAACTCACCAACCATCCTCTTCCCTGGGTAACTTGTGACCACAGCAAAAAATTCCCCCTGAAAACTAACATGATCCTTGTAATAAGGAATTTCCAGATATTTCTTACCTAAATTGCTGATACATCTCAGACATTTAGAGATCTTTAGTCTGGAGAAGACTGAGAGGGGATTTGATAAATGTTTATAAATACACGAGGGCTGAGAGTCAAGAGGAAAGGGACAGCCTCTTCTCACTCGTGCCCTGTGATAAGACAAGGGGGAACGGATGTAAACTGGAGCGCAAGAGGTTCTACATTAACACAAGGAGGAACTTCTTCACTGTAAGGGTCACAGAGCACTGGAACAGGCTCCCCAGAGAGGTTGGGGAGTGTCCTTCTCTGGAGATTTTCAAGACTCACATGGCTGCGTTCCTGTGTGACCTGTGCTGGATGATATGGTCCTGCTCTGGCAGGGGGGTTGGACCCAGAGATCTCTAAGGTCCCTTCCAATCCCTGAAACCCTGTGATCTTCCACAACATCCAGAGCAGCTCCTCCGTAGCTGTCCCCAAGAACAGAAGTACAAACAGAAGCTTCATGAATTTATGCAGGTTTTGAGCTGCATAAAATACTTTCCACATATTTATACCCACAAGAGCCCAGGCACAGTTTTGCCAGTATTAGACTCAACATTTCCTTGTTACTCAAGGTTAACCAAGGAGAAACAGAGCATTCACCCAGAGCCATGTTCCCTTAGACAGAATTTACAGACTCCATGAAAGTAATCCTATACTGAGCACCCTAATTCATCATCTGTTTGAGAACAGATGATTTTCTTTTGAAGCTATGACTGATCTTTTATGAAAAGTAAGATTTGTGTGAAATGTGAATCCAAGTTTCAAAATAATCCAATATTTTCCAAATATAGAAAATTTAGATCTAGAAAATAGTTCTATTTGCAATTTGCCATAAAGGAATCCAAAAGAGCCGAGGAGTCCTGTATGAAGCTGCATTGTCATTAGCATTTACTTTGAGATCTTCACCGTTAAGCCACAAGACAGCTGGGGAAACGTCACTGAAGTGTTTCTGCAAAGCATACTTCCCAAGAGTTTTTATGTAGATGAGTCTTATTCTTGACCTACGTTACTTAGAAAAGCAAAAACTTAACACTATTAATGAATTTTGAATTAGAAAACAAAGCCAGTAAGGGTGGCCAGCATTTTGCCATGCGATCTGCCCCATGCTGAGACACAGGGCAACCTGGGGGACTGCACTGTTACTCATGTGCCAACTGCACTGAGAGCAAAGCAATGAATCTCATGAGCATATCCACGGGCTCCAATTTCATAATAATCTCACCAGATGGTGAGGAAATTGGACAAGAAAAATGCATAATTTTATCTAAAGAAGTGAGACAAATGTCTCAAGGTCACCTGGGATAACCTGGAAGCTTTCACCAACCCCAGAGGGAGAATAGGAACAGCACCCCACCCACCCCTCCATACCCCCCTGGCCCCAGCTCCTCTCTTCCCTCATATCAGACAAAGGCCATAAATCCCCCATGCTTCGAGCAGCTTTCCAGCTCTGTTCAAAGAGATTTACTGCCCAATAGGGCCTTGGGCAAACTGAAAAACTGGAAAATGTCAACTTCTTCCTTGAAGTTTGATTTAACTCACTTCCAGAAGGAGACTGGTCCACAGCATTCACATTTTAACACAGAAATAAAGGGTAGACCCAATACCACAGTGACAGGAAAACATAAAAATGCAGCTAACGTCCTGACTGAGTACATGCTGTAAGCTCTGACAAGGTACCTTCGATGCTGAAACCTGCCTCCACTCCCATTCTACATTTACATAGACACTAAAATATTACCAGCATGTTCAGGTGACCTTGCTTCTCTCCAACATATGGATTTAGGAGAATAAAAACCTAATGAGGTCTAGAAAGAGAGATAAACCATAAGCAGAAACAATGGGGAAATATAACAGCCATCTTGTCTCAGAACTGAATCTATATAGGCTAGAAGTTACAGGGCTATAGTAAAGTGGCAGACTACAGCTCAGAAAGGGAAAACTGAGATGGGAAGAAAGAAAAAGAATTTACAGCATATAAACAGCTATACAGTTATTTCTTTACTGCAATACACCAAGGGACCAGAGGAGGAAGGTGAGCTAGCTATGAAGAGACACAGGTGCAGTTCTAATGTCACTGAGATTACAATAGAAAAAAAAGAATAATTTCAGCAAAGATGACAGAGATAGCAAAAAATAAAAAAATGTTGAATTTAGTAACATGCACAGGGTTGGGTTGCTTTTGTTTAAAAAAGCTCCCTTTAGGCACTGTTAGCAGATGCCACTACATAGAACTGAGAGACACTGATGAAAAAATTAACCCAACTCTTGAAGTTTAGTTACTCTCCTTCCATGCCCCATTACATTCTGAGCCACAAGAGACTGGAAAACTCCCCCATCTCAGGGAATTAGAGGCAGATTTGATGAAAAGACTGAGCATTGTTAGTAGCTGCCACCAAGACTAACAGACTTCTTGGGCTGATGAACTTAAAACAGGAGCAGCTGGAGACACTGGGCTTGCTGAGCTGCTTCTCACAAGCTGCTGCATTAAATGCAGAGCAGGACGATGAAGCCAGTTTTGCTCACCAAGTTATCCCCACTATGCTAAATAGAAAGCACAATAAAAATTAAATTGCTTGTACATTACATCACTATGTGAGGCTAGGGAGGAAGAGGTCTTTCATTTAAGAAAAGGAGAAGGAGGGAAGAGGGGAAATTAAGTTCTTTTTTTTTACCTTATTTGTGTTAAAACATTCTACCAGTATGAATTAATAATGGCTATGTAAATCAGGCTTTATGATTTCTTATTGCATTAAGATGCCAGTGTGTTGCTAGTAATAGATTCAGAACATTCATTTATTTTGCGCTGAACTTCATTATTGGCATTGGACGGGAATATCCATTTTTATCATGAAGAGAGATAGCATATTGTTCAGCAGAAGAGTCAAATTTATTTTAGTCTCCTTGCATAAGCCGTACTGGAACAGATTGAATTTGTTTCCTTGGAGTATATAAAAAATCCCATATGGATTTCAGATCCTATTTAGTGTGCTACAGACTTAAGGCCCAATCCTTGCAAAGCTTTACTCCATGCGGACTGACCCTCTTCCAAATTTCAGTTGCAAGATGAAAACAGTGTAACATCCAAATACTTTTGACAGCACAAAATACTTCCAGGAAAAACAAACAAACAGAGTAGCTTGAAAAAAATTAGCATAATATTTCAGGTGACTTAAGTCCTACCACTTTTATTATCTAGAATAACATTTTTGCAAACTTAAGGCTGAAGACCCATCTAATGTTTTTGACAAGGCTATTAAAACACCTTTCTGAAGTCTCATGGTTTGCCCTCCGCTGTTGATGGTGCATGACTCATTAAGCTGAAGAACAATTTAGATCATTGCATTAAGCTGGGAATCCCTTCATAACTTTAATTAATTAGGATTTACTGAGCTGACCCCCTCACTTTCGCTGAGCACAGCTTTCAAAAGTTGACATTACCCTAGAGATGATCCATAGAAACTCCAAACATTTTTCCAGCCTGAAGAGAGAGAAAAACTTTTCCTCAAGAAACCAAAGAAGGCTCTAAGACAAAATATAGGGTAGACATAACACTTACAAGACACACCTGACCTTCAGAAAAACCAGGCAGGCAAAAGCCAAATACAAGAAACATCCCAAAACCCTATGAAAGGGCTATTCAGACAATTCCCTACTCACAGTGGCTGAATGAATTGCAGCTCACATTATCATTTATAAGATTTCTGGACCGGTAACAGTCCAAACAAGTCCATAAAGTGCCACAAACCTACCAATGTGCTCAACTTTATTGCCATGGGTAAAACATGAAATTAATGGAACAATTTTTAGAAAAAGTATTCACTTCAAGATCACAGGTCTTAACTGAAGCAAGCCCGAAATTAGGAAGTGGGTAGTACCTACCCCCAGGGGACAACTGCTAATTTCCTGAGGCTTTCCTAATATAGCAGGCAATGCACTACTCAAATCTGTGAAGCCTGCTTTAGACACTCATAAGCTACTGTGACCTGCAGCATTGACTTTCCTGAATTTGTGTGCCATTTCATACACTGGGCTTGCTTCCTTAGAATAAAAAAAACCAAACAAACAAAACCAAAACACAACAGGTGCTACACTACATGAATTACTTTTAAGTTGGGGTTTTTTTGGTTGTTTGCTTTCTTTTCCATTCTTAAACTGGCTATTGTCTAGTCATTGCTGCTGGATACCAGCTTCTTTCACAGCTGTCAGGAGGCAATACTCTTGTTCCTTTCCATAGCAGAGCATTTGTCCAGCTATCCCCCTGTGCACTAGAGGAAAGGGCATGGTCTGACATAAGCCAAACCATCTCTCAAGGACAGGAGATGTCCATATCCATTTGCCTTCCATGCAGAATAAGTGGATCAGATTTAGAGAATGACTCATTGTGGAAAACTTTTTACCAGTTCCACAACAGTTAAAACTGGTAATTGCACTGAACTCTTTCTTCCTTTCCCACTTCATGGAAAGCACTGGTGCCTGAAGTGACTACCTGTACACCCTAATCAATAGAATCGTAGAATGTTTTAGGCTGGAAAGGATCTCTAGAGCACATCTGGGCAAACCTCCCTACACAAGTAGGGACACCTCTACCTAGGACGGTTGATGAGAGCCACATCAACCCTGACCTT
>VWZY01009670.1:41267-61806 GCA_013399075.1 Chloroceryle aenea
CCGACCCTTCCCCTGCACTTCAGAAAGCGCGGTTGCGTGGCAGCCGCTTGCGTGGGGCCGGCGTGGGGACAGTGCCCGATGTGCAGGAGCCGACTGGTGATGGAGGTTGGCCTGTGAAAGCCGCGGTCAGGAGCGCGGGCATTGTTCCTGCCGCCGCCTGCGGGTTTGGAGCCCTCTTCATATCCATTTTCCCGCTGCGATAAAAGCACAGCCGAGGTGTGGAGGATGAAGGCCGTGGCTCTGCGTCCCTCTTCCGCCACCGCCTTCCTCCTCCTCCTCTTCGCGCGCTGTTATTTCTGGAAGCCCTTGAACTCCCGTGCCGCACTTGCACCCTTCCCTGCTTGCAGCTTCCATCAAAACAAACTACTTCTGAGCGCGGTGAGTCGCCCGGAGCGAGGAAAATGGCAAAGCCCTTCCAGTTCCATCTCTCGCTGTCCGAGCGTGGAATCTTTACCTCCAGTGCCCTCCTCCTCGCAGCCCCTTGGTTTGTGCTTGACTCCTGTTGCTGCAGTATAGCTCTAGCAGCATTTTGGGTGGGGTGGTTGTTTTTCCAGCAGGTAGGATGTTGGTTTTTCAAGGGCAGTGTGTTAATGGTGGCAGCACACAGGTGTTAGTTACCAGCTCTGGAGAGTGTTTAAAAGCCCCATGGCACATAACCTCCAAAAACAATCAACCAGAGTGGTTATGGCAACGAAACCACGCGCGTCCCTCTAAACCCTGACAAAGCTGTTGCTCGGAGTGTGGCTCCCGGTGTTTTCTGTGGGCTGCCCGTCAGCCGCAAGCCTCTCCAGATGTGTTGTACAGGAGGAGCTCTGCTGGTGGTGCAAACATTTCTCCTCAAAGGCTCAATAAAGCTGCGCTGGAAATCGTTGGGATATGAACTTGGAGCGGGGGATTATTAATTAGCTCTTATGGTTATGGCAGCTTTTGTGAGCTGTTCTGGAAAATCAGGAAGGCCCCTGGAAATCATGTTCTGTCCTGCCTCAGATTTTGTTATTGTAACACAGTTCATTATAGTGGCTGCTTTTTTTTTTCCCAACAGAAAATAGGCCCTGCAGCATTAGGTGGGGTGAGCTGACAAGCGTGCCGCTCGCCACCAGAGCAAAATTAGCAACGTGAGATAAGTGCTTTGCCTTTGTGGAAGCATGCCCGGCCCGAGCCTCCTACCCTTGGCTCCTCGTTGTGCAGTTCCTCAGCATGCCGCTCGCAGGCTTTCGGGTGCCTCTCAGCTGTTCTTGGGACCGAAAGCGCGTGGGGCGAGTCAGAAGGGGGGGTCGCACGTGTACAAATGCTTTTTCTGGTAAAAGTTGAGCAAAAGTGGTATTGTTGGCAGGACAATCACAAATAACCCATCAAGGGAATTCCCATCGGGAAATAATCTGGGGTTTTCTTTGGTTTAACCACCAGTGTGGGTAGGTGTTGTCTTCATGGTGCTGGTACCCAGCGTGGTGTCCGTCAGCGGGATGGCTGGCTGAAAAACACGGAGGAGTTAGTACTCACTGGGCGGATCTTGGGCTCCAAGGGCCGGAAAGTGTCTTAAATCTTTTCCCAGTGATGGAAGTAGAAACTTGGCTATGTTTGTCTGTGATGTTGCTGGTTAAGGTTAATTCAGTGTGTGCTCTAATTGATCTGGCTGGACTGACAGCAGGATCCCGGATGGGCTTTACAAACCAGGCACACGCCATGCGGTCCCAGCTGCTTTTCCTGGAAAGATTGGCTAAAGAAATTTCTTTACCTCTCTGGTAAAGAAGACATATGTAGTCCCTTTTTTAAGTGGTCGAGCCAATCGGAGCATAGCCCGTTGGCCATGGCACTGGGTGTAGAGCGAGAACAGGGCCAAAGCTTGAGTGGCCTGCGCAGTGGGGAAAGGAGAAGCAACAGCCCCTTCCTGGGGCCTTTTTCTGATGCCTCATTGTCAGTGAGAAATGATGTGTGCAAATGGCATGTGTGGCCAGGCTTAAAATAGCCCCTGGCTGGTGCCCTGAGAACATGCGACCTCCTTATATGTCCTGCTGCACATGCTGCTGGCATCAGAGAGTGGAGGGGGCCCCTTCCCACCGCAGGTGCAGAGCATCCGACAGCAGGGAGAGCGCTTCCTCTGGGCCCTGCCGGCCTCTGCATCAGGATACCACGGATCCAGCGTTGTAAACTTAGAGGGGAAAAATTGAGCACGATGTGCAAGCTGGTGTTGCTGTTGCCATCAGGAAAGCGTGACGGGGTTTTTGTGTCAGTCTGTCAGTAAAAAGGAAGCCAAATGCCAGTGAGCCTGCAGCAAGCCTTCCAGAAACAGTTCAGTGTTTGTCCTGGTCACCTTTTCACCTGAGCTTTCTTTATTTCTTGCATGTAGGATTGCCAGATGCTCATAAACCACCTGAAGGAGATCACCGGAATTCAGGATTTGGCTTTCCTCCAGGCAGCTCTAAAGGTTTGTGCCCATTGTCATTGTCCCATGGAAAGGAGGGCTCTGAATTTGTCCCAAGTCGGGCGAGTTCAGGCTCTCTCAAAACACAGTGCCCAGGTTCGCTGGTCCTTGCTAGAACGGCCAGCGCATGGGCTGCGGAAGCAGTGCCCTGTGTGCTGCGTGGAACAGTGTGGGTTGGGTGAGAGGCAAAGGGAGAATCCTTGCTGCTCTCCTGCCCCTGGCTTGGGCCGTGCCCACAAGGCAGATGGGTGCGTGAGACCAGCACTGGCTGGTGTCACAGGGGATGGGTGGCTTTGTGGTTCGTACGTATCCATTCATCTGCATCTGAAACAAAGACCCCGTGCTATGTGGAGAATAGCTCCTTTTTCTAGTAGTAGACCTTACAATGTGTTCTGCAGCAGGGTGTGCTGTGCTGAGGCATGGTAAACCTCCCTGGGCCGTCCGCTCTTCTGGGCTGTTACCCATGCGTCGTGGTAAACACAAACTGAGTGGGCTTTTCTTCAGTGAACTGCTCCAGGAGTTCTGAACAGCTGCAGTAACATCGGGAGCTTGAACAGTCATCTTTGTTCCAGAGTGAAGGGGCACGGGAATCTCAGGCACTCAGAGAACCAATACTTACCTGGAGAGATTCCTTGTCAGGGTGCCTCTTTGGAAGCAGATGAACTGCAGCTGCATTGGTCTGGGGTCACTGGACAGGGTCCATCCTCTCAAGATCTAGCAGCAGGGTGTGGGCTGTGCTGGAAATGGACAGAGAGGCTTGTTTAAGGAAAATGTTTCATTTGGAATATTCAGAAGAATTTAGAACAAATGTCAAGGTGTTTAGCCTGTAGTGACAGCCTGAAGGAGGCTCAGCCAGAGACACCCACGTGTCTTGAAATCCACGGAGAGTTTGATTCTGGTGAGTATCTCATGGTGGTGGAGTACCCTGCCGGGCTTCAGGCCTCCTGCGGATGCTGGAATCTTTGGTGAGGGAAATGAAATTAGTTAATGGAGTCTGCATTGTCCTAGCAATAAAGGCAAAGTGCTTCCTGACAGAGAAACTCTAGCCTTCATCATTGTCATGTTTTACCACTATTTGTCACCAAGAGATTGCTGTCTCCTGTGGCCAGGGAAAGTGGAGTCAGTGACGTGCTCCTGTCTCTTCTTTGGGCACATTAAATGGTGTGGGGATGTCGATGAAGTAACCCTGGCACTATGGATTTTTTCCCCTATCGTTCTAGGCTGTTAATGGAGACCTGATGGAAGCAGTCACCTTCCTGACAGAGGAGCACGCCGAGGAGCCGGCTCCGGACACAGCTGCTGCCGAGCCAGCTGCCTGGGAAGGGAGCGCGGTGGGCAAACAGCTCCCCCAGGGTAAGTCCTTTACCTCTGCTCGCCCCCCGTGGTCCCACGTGTTTTGGCTGGTGCTAAAAGGGGAAGTTTTGGCCCTCCCTGCTTTTGCCAGCGAACGCGGCCAGCTCCAGGCCTGGCGCTGAGCTGGTTTAGCCACTGCTGGCCGCTTGTCGCAGGATGCTTTCTACAGCATCTGCTGGCAGAGCCCACAAATGGAATGTTCAGTGTCATAGTTTCATCAAAACTTAAATAGTACATGAGCTAGCAATTCGACTGCATGGAGAATGTGTTTATAAATGTTGCAGGTATTGGCAAAGGCGGGGCATCAGGTTGGTACACTGACATGTGAAAAGTGTTGTCTGAGGTCGTTGAGAGTAGCTGCTTTTTGCTAATGATACGTCTGTTGACTGGAACTTTCCCAAGAGAGGCAGCTTCACAGTGCCAAAAATCTGCGTGCTGGGTGCTTTGGAGCAGCACCCAGCACAGTGCAGCTGCCTTTGTTCTGCTTCCGCCTCCTCCAGAACTGCTCATTTTTTCTTTCTCCTCCCTTCCTACTTTGCTAGGACATGGAACAGCTCATAGCTGAGCACCCAGCCACGAGGGAAGGAAGGTGATTCTGTGGGACAGTGCTGGTTTTATTGAAATCCTTTCTTTCTCAGACCAGTGTCAGTTGTCGACACTGGTGTCGAGGCAAAGCAAACGCAACCAGCAGCTGATGTTCCTGCTTCATTCATTCGGGAGGTTTGAAATACTCCCTCGAGCTCTGGCTTGGGCTGTCAGGAAATGTGGCAGCAGGCAGCTGCACGGTCTTGTCCTGTTCTCATTCAGCCCCTTTGGTTGCTGTTTATGTTGCCCAGCATGATCCAAGCAGCCCAGACTTCCATTTAAAACTTGGGGTAGAAAATTGTGCTGTTACACTCGTAGCAATTGAAATGTCCCCTGTGTGAGGTGTAACATTTTCCAGAAGCTCTTTAAAAAGAGAATGT
The DNA here is from genome assembly GCA_013399075.1 of Chloroceryle aenea. Lineage (NCBI taxonomy): Eukaryota > Metazoa > Chordata > Aves > Coraciiformes > Cerylidae > Chloroceryle > Chloroceryle aenea. The sequence goes on from VWZY01009670.1 coordinate 46,008, forward strand.
TTGTGTGTTCTTGTGGAAAAGTGACCAGGACACTGCCTCTGCTTCTAGATGCTCCTGCTGCCCCTCCGCTTCCAGATGTTACTACTGCCCTTAGCCCTAAGAACCGAGACAACCTCTGTGCAGCCAGCTGCTTCAGACCACTGGAATCACCCAGAGCGCAGGCTGCAGAAAGAGACGCGACGGAAAGGTCAGTGGGGTCTGCCCATCAGCTTTGGCTTGTCCAGGTACTGTAAGTGGATTCTTAGGCTGATAACTGCAGAACAAATAGCAGTCACCTGCCAGATGTATACCTGCTGCTTTTAGGAGGGGCTTGGACCATTTCTGCCATCTGGGTAGTGGAGCTTCTGGGGCAGTGCGAGGGTCAGACCAGATCAAGTAGGTTCAGTGGTGGGTTACTGAGTCCCTGCTGCTGTGCCACACAAAGGGTGCTGTCCTGGCACTATGGCACCTGCTTGTTGAAACCTCGTCTGTTGGTTCACCTCGCCTTGTCGTTACGTGGCTGTCTTCTTTTTACCACGGGTTGGATTTGCCTACAGTCCTGGCTAAGGGCACCCACTCTGCACGCAGCTGGTTCATGGAGGAAAACACACGTATCTTATTTCCTCCCTCCATGGCTCCATATTGTCTTGCAGTCATGTTTTCCATCCGCCTCCTCTGAGAGCCGAAAACTCCTCTGGCGTCAGATAAGGCATCCGTGGCCTGTTGTGCTGGGTATCACCCAAGAGCACCCGGCTGCTGTGTCCCAGTTCTGACCTGTGCCTGTAGAAAGGGAGAACCTGTTGCTTACAGCACGGCGTGCATCTTTTGTGGCAGACCGCAGGACGCGCATGCTGCTGAGGGCAAGAACCGCTCCAAAAGGAAGCGCTGTGAAGTCTGGGGAGACAACCTCAAGCAGAACGACTGGAGGAGAGTGGACGACTGGCCTGTTGGGATGAAAAATATTGGCAATACCTGTTGGTTTAGTGCTGTCATACAGGTAAGTGGATAAAAATGTTCCTCTGGAGTTGCTGAGGTCTTGGAGTGAAAACAGTTATCACCTGGAATTAAATAGGCAGCAGCTGTCTGAAGTGGTCTTTGTGTGCAGATGAGTGAGTCTGACCGTGCTCAAATGAGACTTTGTTTTATTTCCTATGACTGTGATTTATTCTGGGCGTGCACAGAAAGAGCCAAAGAGCACCTCAGTAGAGTTTGCTCAAACGTAAACGCCAGCGCGTACAATCCCAGTGTCTGCATGTGGGTTTCTTCTGGTGCAGCAGTGTCCAAATGCTTTCTGAATGACAGCAGAGTGACTGGCAAAATGAACCAATAATGTAATTTCACTGCAGTTATTGTTGGCTCCATAATAGGTGGTGTATCATATTCCACTTAATGGGATACACTGGCATCAGTGCTCAAACAAATAAGCAGCTGGGCAGCATGTTTATTATTAGTGATAACCTGAACAAGAACAGACAACAGTAAATGGAACTGGACAGATCTGTCTCTCTAACCATTTCACGTCAGCAGATAGATGTTAATCATGTGTCTCTAGCTTTGAGAGGAAGAAAGCAAGCTTCAGATGGGCTCCTTTCTCACCACGACTCGCTCCTGGAAGCTTTTTGTGAGCGTGCCCATGCAGAATAGAATACTCTGTCCGAAAATGGTGTTCTGCATCCCAGAAGTGGCAGGATGAGATTTTGTTCTTTGGGGGTACAGATGTGCTGTTCTGGTGCACAGACTGCTCACCTCCTAACTGCTTATTCCACATTACAAGGCCATCAACAGATGTTGCTGAGTGACAACAGGGCTCCCAGTTGCAGTGTGTGCAGTGCTCACAGATGCTGACTGGTTTTTACCTCTCCTTCCCTTTCAGTCTCTGTTTCAGCTGCCAGAATTTCGGAAGCTGGTCCTTGGCTACTCCCTCCCACAAAATGTGCTGGAAAGTTGTCGTAGTCGCACTGTAAGTTCTCGCCGAGTGGTCTGTGCTGTTTGTGGTGTGAGCTTGTGCAGCACATGCTGTTCTGCCCTTTCTCTATGCAAATGTAATTTGGGGCCATCGGAGGCTCCTGTGCCTACACGAAAGCCTTTCAGGTGGTCAGGCCACAATAAAGACAAGTTTGGGAAATGCTTTTCAAAGACAGAAACACTAGAAAACAAAATGGATCCTTCTTGTAAACCTTTCCTCTGGAGCTTTGGACTGTGGTGCAGGGAGAAATTTCCCCAGTGCCATCTGAGAGGGGCCTGCAGAAGGTGCTTAGAAAATATTTAGAGAAAAGAGCGTACGCAGAATAATCCTTTGCTGGTTATATCGTCCCACTTGTGGCCACTGCCAGTTAAGAGACTTTGCTTTACTTGCCTCCATGTGTGCTCTCAATAACCCTACAAATCCTCAAACATGGACAGAATGGATTAAGGGACAGCTTTTTGGAGTTTTGGGAAGGATTTGGCCTTTCTTCTTTTTGCAATGCAGGGAAAAAGAAATGTTGCGTTCATGCAAGAGCTGCAGTGCCTGTTTGCTCTAATGCTGGGGACACGGCGTAAGTTTGTGGACCCTTCTGCAGCACTGGAACTCCTGAGGGATGGGTTCAGATCCGCTCAAGAACAGCAGGTAAAACCGTGCTAAATGCCTTTTGCTTTCTTCCCAATGGCACTGGTCGCCCCAGCGATCCCGTTTCACTTCATCCTGCGCTCGCTCTCAGCAGCCTCTTCCCATGTCTGGCAGCTAACAAGCAGCTGTCCCGCTGTCATTTAGGCAGGATGTGCATGGTTGCTAATTAAGCAGCCAGCATGACGGTGCTCTCCCAGCGGCAGCTGGGTGCTTGGGTAGCAATCGCAGCAATTCCCGCTGATCTAGTGTTCGGATGAGCAGGGCATTCATTATTGGGCTAAATCACAGAGCACTTGGGTTTCACGCTGCTTCCCGCTGGGCTGGTACAGCCGTGCCAGTCAGGGTGTATTCCAGCAGCTTTGGGGGACCAGTACACCATCAAAACTCTATCTGGTTGCTGTTGGGTTTGACTCTCGACTTTTGTCTCTCTTCCAGCAAGATGTGAGTGAATTTACACACAAGCTACTGGACTGGCTGGAGGACGCGTTCCAGCTCGCTGTGAATGCCAAGTGAGTTCTTTGGGATCTTGGGAGTTTGACCCAGCGCTGCGGAGAAACAGATTTTGCATGTGACACCTTAAGGAATGAGTGGGCTCTACTCAGAAATCCTGAGGGAATGAGAGTGCTTTGTTTACGGAGGGTGATGCTTCCTAAGCTCGAAACGTGCTCATGAAGTGTTACTCTGCATTGCCTGGACGTCAGCGTAGGACTTTACTCAGTGCTGCGATGACCTCCAGAGTCTATCAGCTTTTTAGGGGAACTCAGCAGAACTGGGCTACAGGAGATACCTGGTTTTTTTGGAACTGCATTTCAAAAGGTAGTGCCTGAAGTTTGGGGGTTTTCCCCTTTCAGTGTAATAATGTGCTTTTGAGTACGAAGACAAATGAGAACCTTCCTCTGTATTTTGTGACGGGATAGAAAACTTGACTTAGGACTGTGGGAAGGTTGAGAAGCACAGGCTTGGATTGTGGCTTGGGTCATTTTTGCAGCCATCAGCTGCATCTCAATGTGTGTTTTTTTCCTTCTGAAACAGGAGCCCCGGGGACAAATCCGAAAACCCAATGGTACAGCTTTTCTACGGGACTTTCCTGACCGAGGGCGTCCACAAGGGTGAGTTAGGGGGCGGGCAGATTCACTTTCTAACTGTTTGGAGCATTGTGATTTGTGGTGGTGATGGCACAGGGTTTTGTTGAAATTGCCTGGTTCTTTAAACAAGCAAACAGTCTTCTTGATAAACTGAAACATGCATGAATTCTGCTTCTTGCGAGTGGTGCCTCTGACTGGGGCTGGCAACACATTCTTGAGTTAACCAGAGGGGGTTTTGTCCTCTTAAGCTGATTCACGGGGTTTCTTACCTTCCTCATCCAGGCAATACGTTTTCCAAGATCGAAACCTTTGGCCAGTATCCCCTTCAGGTCAATGGTTATCGGAACTTGAACGAGTGCTTGGAAGGAGCCATGGTGGAGGGCGAGATGGACAAGGCAGCAGCATCTCAGCCGGTGAAGTACGGACAGGAGGTGAGTTCTGCAAGGTTTGCTTCAGCTTTTGGTTGCCTGCTGCAGAAAAACACAACACGTGGCACAGGGGTCTCTGATTGTGTTCTGATAACTTTGTGGCAATTGTAAACGTTCCCTAAGAATTGAACACGGAAATTTCCGGACAGCTGGAATCTCGCGGCAGCGTCTGCTCGCATTGCGCGGCGAGACGCCGAGTCTTGGCTTGTTTGTAAAGATGCCTTGTCCTCTATAATCGGTTCCAGGGGCTTGTTTGAAATTAAAAAGGTGAACATCTGCTTCGGATGCCAGTGTGATAAAGTCTCTCTCTTTCTGTTGAAGCCTACCTGTACCTGAGCAGGGGGAGAGCCTCTGCCTCCCTATTTTCGGAGGGTAAAAGTACAGTGCTTAACTCCATGGTATGCCATTTGCAATTTGTATCCTTCTCCCTATTCCAGTCTGTGTTGTTTTTCTTCTCATTTTCACTCTTATCTTCTGACTGTGCTGATTTTTTTCTTTTTTTTTCATTTTTTTTTTTTTTAAATCTCACAAATCACAAACCAATCATAAAACACGTAGCTGCAGCAAAGTAGAAAGTGATGGTGTGGCATTACATCCAGCATCCTGCATGTGTCAGAGCAGCTCAGAGGTAGCTTCAGAAAACATGAAGCACTTTGGAAAGGGCTCTGGCCCAGAGGGGGCAGGGGAAGGTATTTTGGTTCTGTAAGAGCAGCTGAAAATGGTGCTGCTGTGGTCTGAAGTAGCAAAAGAGAAATAAAGCTTTGGGTGGGTCAGCCCTGCCTGAGTCTGGACTCCAAGCTTTGTTTCTGGTTTTGCTGGTTCCTGCCCGAAGCCATTCAGGTGATTTACAGCAGATGTAGGTGACCCTGATGTAGGCTGGTGCCAGACAGACGGGCATGGGGAGCTCATCAGGCAGGTTCTTTTCAATCGAAGCTTTGCAGTTCCTCCAAATTATTTTCAGAAAAATAAGGGAAATTGTACTAAGGTTTTAATCAGGTTTTGTCTGTGGAGATAGAAGAAAAAGGCGCTGGCTGTTTTTCTGAGAAATCTGGGTGGAAAAACTGTGCATCTTAATTTCAGTTCCTAGGCTGTGGTGGCTGCAGAATAGGGGATAGAGAGAGCAAGGTGTGTTTTGCCCTTTGAAAACATAGGGGAGTGTACTGAAACCCAGAGCATCAACGGGTTACCGAGAGCTCATGTTTCTCCTAGATGATAGGTGTGAAAAATCATTCCTTCCCTGTGTCCGTGTGCTCTTGTCTGAAGATTGAGCTGTTTCTGAAAAAGCTCTGCTACCTCGCCACTTCCTTCTCAAGTTTTTTACAAGCAATAAAAAAATTCACCCTCACTGGAAGTACTTTAGACCTAAAAATGTGCTGCTGACTTAGGCACGGGGCAGCTGAGCTGCTTCCTGCAGGGGAGCATGAGCTCAGTGTGCTCATCCCGAGTGCGGTCGGGAGCGTTGTCGGGGCGCTGCCCTGCGGAGGTGGGTGAAGGAGACTCCTGGAAGGGTTTGTGAGCCCAGGGAGAGGGAGTGTCAGCTCAGCTGAGGTTTCCTGTCAGTGTGGCTCTTCCAAACAGCACTCGAGCGTCCAGGAAGCGGGTGTCTTCTCCGACTCTCCAGAACTGGCTGATCTGTACGTAGGCTGAGAGAGGATGAGGAGTCAGATACTGCTTGAGGACTTGTGTTTTGTTCTCCATCATTGCATGTGATCTGCATCAGACAAGAACTCTCTTGGAGGCTCTCAGCTGACATGCAGAGTGTGTGTGGTGTCTGCTGGTTATGTAAAATTCAGTGGTGGGCCCGTTAATTACCCATCACACTGGATACATCAGGCAGTGAAAAGTTACTTTCTGAAAGCTGTTATGAGGCTTTTCCATGGTAATGATGTAAACAGGAGTGGAAATTTTGATCTCATAAAATTTGACTAGTCACTCTGTAAAGAAAGCAGATTCTAATTTGGTGTCTAAAGACAGACAGAGATTTGGGATCGCTCTGAAATCATGTGGGATCGGTGTAAAGCGTGCTCTCCCGCAGTCATCGTCAAAGTCGTCCCTTCGGGGGCATTTCTGCTTCTGTTGCAGCGCTGGTTTACCAAACTGCCACCGGTCCTGACCTTTGAACTCTCCCGGTTTGAGTTCAATCAGTCGCTCGGACAGCCAGAGAAAATTCACACCAGGCTGGAGTTTCCCCAGACTATTTATATGGACAGGTGAGTTGTTCCCTTTACCGTACACTGGAAGCTATCATAGCTTTACTGACGTCGAAGAAATGGAAAGGGTCCTAAGGGTGAGCAAGGAAGGGTTCTGAAATCTGGAGGTAAAATCCTGCATGGCAGGCTCCGTATTTCTCTGTTCAGGTACCTCTACTGCAGTAAAGAGCTTATTCAGATGAAGAGAGAAGAAATGAAGAGGCTGAAGGAGAAAATGGTGCTTCTGCAGCAGCAGCTGGAAAGGTCAGTACTCAGCCAGCTCTGCCTGTGCCCCGTGGAAGTGTGACGTGTGTCCTTCTAAAGGGAGTTTAGCAGTAAAAGTGAAACTCGTGGGGGAGAACGAGGAACAGAACCAGATCTGTTCCAAGAAGTGTGGAGTGAGGAAGCATGGTTTTAAAACCAAACTTCTGGCTTTGCTGTTTTCTGGGTGTGTTACAAGGATAAATTCTTTACACGGCTGTCACCCTCAGCTGCACTGGCAAGGCAGCCCAGTAGTGCATTAAAAAGAATCCACATCATTTTTGGTACTGGAGGTCCTCTCTGGCTTAGCCATTAGGGAGGGAGGGAGATCAACAGGCAAGATCTGGATTGTGGGCAGCCAGATGATTTCATGTTCCCAGTCCTTCTAACAGCGTTAAACTTGCTCCCAGTTTGCGTGGTTCTAGGCACAGGTGGCAGGCCAGGAGGTGTGCTGTGTTGCCTTCCCTGCTGCTCCTCTGTTGTCCCCTCAGGTTTCACTGAACCGCCCCCTTCCCCCTTCACGTGGCACCCTGTGTGTTTCTGCAGGTACATGAAGTATGGCTCTGGCCCAGCCCGCTTTCCGCTGCCCGACATGCTCCAGTACGTGCTCGAATTCATCGCCACAAAGACCGACGGGGCTGCTGCTTCTGCTCAGGGCCCTGGGACAACACTCCCGCAGTCCCAGCCCGAGCCTCGCTCTAGGAACGTCCAGCTGAACGGGTCAGTAAGCAGCAGCACACGTGATCAGTAGGAGAACATCTCGCCCTCCAGCAAAGTGCTTCTGGTTCACGCTCCCCTGGGGACGCGGGACCCCTGTGAGCGTGGTGATGTGACCGTGGGCGCCTGTGCCAGCAGCCGGTCACCGCTCTGCTCGCGACGGGGCTCTCGTTCTGTAAATACAGCAGGGCATCTATCCTGTTCTTCTGCCTTTTCCAAAGGTCACCACGTTCCCTGTCTGAGCAGCGATTCCAGGTTAAATTATGTGCTCTTTTTGGTTCGGCTACTAATTTTTTTTGCTCCATCAACCAGTAAATTACTGCAATATTGGATTGTCACAAGCCTGGCCAGCATAGTTGGTTTACGCTCTAAATTAGGCTGAGTAAACACACGAGCAAGGGAAGGAGTTTTTAGAACTGCTCATTGTGGAGCAGAGTTCAGTGAGATTTTTCATTTTATTTGTCCTATAATTTGTTCTCTAAAAGTAGAAGTACACTTCGGCGTACCTGTTCTCTTTACATTTTGTACCATCCTGGAGGGGAAATCCTGCTTTGGCTCTGGAGTCATTTTTGTTTAGTTTATTTCCTATTCTTTTCCAAAAAGAGATTAAAGAAGAGAAAGATGGCAAAATCTGTCCCCTGCTCTTGTCTTTTGCACCACAGCACACCAGAAAGCAAGGACGCTGGGGCTGAAGATGGAGCTTTCTTTTTGGGAAATTCCTCGCCGCCACACAAACCAAGGACGCCGCTCCAGCCCTCCGGTGCTCCAGCGGAGATGCCAGAACATCCAGCCCCTCACGTGGTGTCCGAGGAAGAGCTGAACCTCGTCCGGACGTGTCTGCAGCGATGGAGAGAGGAGATAGAGCAAGATGTGCGAGGTTGGCCCCAGATAGGTGGTGTGATTTCTCACCAGACTGATTTCCCCCCTCTCTTGCCTCCACTGCATTTACCCCGAGCTACAAATGGTCTCGCAGATGTTTGAGCTCTGGTTTTAACCATGTTTGACAGCTACTGCGTGGCTTCAAACTCTGTGAAGTGCAGGGGATGAGGAGTCGTTTATTTTGACGTATTTCTCTCATTCCTGATGTTTTTGGCAGATCTGAAGGAGTCTATTGACCAAGTCAACCGCTCCATTGAACAAATGTACTGTGACCCTCTCCTCCAGCAGGTAAGAACCCCAGCTGGGTGAGGTAAATACTGAAGTGGTATTGCTGATGCTGGGTTTTGGAGTAGCTGTCAGTTTAAATTGTCCACGTGATTGTATCTAAAACCACCCCGTGATGAAGCAGAAAGGAATCCTTGTGAAAATCACGTTGCTCTCTTCCCTCACAAGCAGAATTCGTCCCATATGAGTCAAGAGTCCAGCACCAGGCTGCAGCTAGGAGCATGTTTGCAATTTTAGTGCAGAGGTCAGACAAAGTCACCTGTCTGAAAGCCATGTCCCTGTGGATTCGCAGGTTCCCTACCACTTGCACGCGGTCTTGGTGCACCAAGGGCAAGCAAACGCCGGTCACTACTGGGCCTTCATATACCACCAGCCTCGGAAACGATGGCTCAGATACAATGACATCTCCGTGACGGAATCGTCGTGGGAAGAGCTGGAAAGGGATTCGTTCGGAGGCCTGAAGAACGCTAGTGCCTACTGCCTGATGTACATCAGCGACAAGGTGTCCCGGGCTGCAGCAGGTACCGGAGCCAGAACTGACGGTTAACGGGCCCTCCGCGTACGAAGGCGACTTTCCGGCCCGCGCAGTCCTCGGCTGCTCCTTGGCAGAGCCGTCTTCTGACAGTGCAAAAAACCTCACCCCAGCTAGCCCAGGAGCCTCGTGCTTTCTGGCTTTTTGGCTTGGTTTTCAGGGATGTTGTTCTGTGGAACCGAAATGGGCTCTGTTTCTTCTGCAGTCTTTCCTTGTATGTGAGTTAGTGGTGACAGCAGCTTAGACTTGCAAGTGTGTGTGCAGGGCCAGGGTATAAATAGTGATGTGGAGAAATGACTGTGCACGTGATGCTGTCCATGGGAAACAGCTGTAGAGGAACCCAATAATTTCATGCATGGTGCATTTTGCTGTAATAAATAGAAACAATGGGGAACTGTCATTCTGTTCTTGGCTAAATACGGCTGATGAGGAGCTGTTCTTTGTCTGTCTTTCTGTGACAGTTCTCTTCCTGAAATGAATCCACTGGGGGGGAGTTTTTCTCCTATTTAATGCATTTTTTTGTTGTTTTTTAAAGATGCTTTGCTTTTACAAAGGGTGCATGAGAAATGTCTGGTGTAGAGAACAGCCACTGGCTTTTGAGAACTTTTCTGACTTCTCCAAAGCTGACACCTCCTGGGGTTTGCACTATATTAAAGCTGAATACTGAGGTGAATCTATGAAGTGCTGAGAAATCCCAGCCTGGCACTCATGCTGTAGAATCCACACAGTTCCCAAACTGTGTGTGCCATGTGTGGCAGGTGTGATGTCCCTGGATGAACTGTGACTTTTCCAGTGGCTGGCAGGTTAAATGCTGCTCTCTGTACGATTGTAGCCCTGGAGCAATGATGATTTTCTGACCCTCCGCATCAGCAGTTGCTGTTTTGGGGTAGAAACTCTGAAAATTTGTCTTGATTTTTGCACTTCTGCTGATGAATCATCTTAAATTACAAAGGCAGTAGGAAGTTGTTATTTTTCCCCATTTTTCCCTCGGGCCATTTGATGGTGCTTACTAACAATACTGCCTGCTGGTTTGGCTCTAATGGCAGCGTCCTGCTACGCTGCGTTTCCTTACACACCAGTCCTGCCTTTCTTCCAGAGGAGGCTGATGGCTCCGAGGTGGGACAGTTCCAGAAGGAGGTCGAGGCCTTGCCCCCAGAGCTGCAGCACTACATCCAGGAGGACAACTGGCGCCTCGAGCAGGAGGCCGAGGAGTGGGAGGAGGAGCAGTCCTGCAAGATTCCTCAGATGGAGCCTTCACCAGCTGCCGAATCGCAGGATCTCTCTTCCGAATCGGGACCAGGTAAGACCAGGTCTGAATTCACAAACCACATGGGAACCAGTAACAGCCAACTGCTCCGAAATGCCACCACGTGGGAGCCTCTGCTCTGCTGACAGAATAGCAAAGGCAGCTGGCGGAGGCTCAGTCCTGGCAATGCCAAAGGCTCTTCTGCTGGTTTTCCCTGTGCACCCTTCCAGGCTCATCACCAGAAATGCTCTTTTCCATTCATTTAATCATAATGGGCTAATCTCATTTCACTTCCAACCTTTTTTTTTTTTCTTACTAAATTCTAACTGAGGGCTGTTCCCTGGAGTGGGAAAGGGCTGCTTGGCAATCCCCATGGCATGTGCTGCTGGAAAGGTCTATGCAAAGCTCTCACCCCTGGGATGAATTCAGCCACTGTTTAATCCTGCACCGACAAGCCACAAGACATGTTAGAACCAGAGAGAAGTCGTCTTGCAATCCGTGCTCACCGATAACTCCCTTCTGTCCCAACAGAGCAGTCATCCGTCTGCGAGCAGCGCGCACGTGCCCTGTCCTCCGAGCACGCCATGATTGCCAAGGAGCAGACTGCCAAGGCCATCGCCAACACTGCCGATGCCTACGAGAAGAACGGTGTTGAGGCCGCGCTCTATGAGGTAGGAGCCGAGCCCTGGCCCAGAAAGCCACCGTGCTTGGCTTTGTGTGCTGCTTCTCACCAGACCTTGGCTTTTCCCTTTGCTCTGTAACTGCAGCTGCTCCATGTTCAACTCAGTCCCCCTTTGCTTTCCTGTATTTTGCTTTGGTTTGTCTTACTCTTTTTCTTCTTTCTCTTCCTGGCCACAGCCCAAGGAGGTGGAGCCAGCGAAGGCCCACTCGGGAGAAACAGTCCTCACAGTTCAGGCAGAGCCAGCACAGGATGCTCAGGATGCAGAGGCTGCTGCCCCCGGTAGCTCCCGGGTCTCTGAGGTGGAAATCCCCAGTGTGGGGAAGATTCCCGTTAGATCCGATGCAGATGGATATAACGAGGAGGTACAGGTCCTGGCACAGGGATGAATTACTGCCAGTCATTAACCTGTCATGTTGCAGTGGGCTGGCTTTGAGCTTTCCCGGGGTTGGGAAGGATGGCAGCCTGGCATGGGAGCACTGCTTGCACTCTCTCACTGTGGGAGGGAAGGTGGCTGGACCGAGTGGTTTAGTAACTTCGTTCCCGTGCGCGATGAGCGAAGCGGCTGCGACAGCTCTCGGTCGTCAGGTCTGCCCGTGGCTCCTGTGAGCCTTCTCTGGCACAGCTGCATCCTAGCTGGATGAGTTCGTTCAGGGGGCTCCTTGCTGTCCGCAGTTACAGCTTTGGTCCCTCTTCCAGAGACGTTAACCACTAACAGCCCAACTTGCAGTGCCTGAGCTATTGGGTTTCCTAACCTGTTGATCACTGACTCGTCCTGGCTCAGCAGGACCGGGGCGGTTTGCTCCCTCTCACTAGAGCAGCTGGATTTCACACAGACACTGGGGCCGTGGCTCCTTGAGTGTGTTTAGCGCGGGCTTGTGCGAAGCAGGCAGGGGGATCTGCTCTGCTGCAGGCACTGCTCTCATTAGTTTGCTGGGAGGCAGAGGGGCATGGCTGGGGGGATTTACGCTCTCGCTGGCTGAAAGGACAACACCAAGGCTTGGACTGACCAGCCCATAGACCTTTAATCACTTGAGGAGCCCCTGCATGTAGAGTGCATGTGACAGATGGAGCAAGTAGTATGCGAGTAAATCAGCTCTGGCTTGTTCCAGCTGCATTCGTAGGATTTCCCTCAAGCCTTGTCTTTGTGAAGTTCTTCCCGTTCTTCACCATGCCCTCTCTTCTCTACCTGTCCGTGACCGTGTCCCTCGTTCTTGTCTGTGTTTTTCCTGCTCTCGTGGTAGGTGATGCTGAGTCCAGCCATGCAAGGTGTCATCCTGGCTATTGCCAAAGCCCGCCAGACCTTTGATCGAGACGGGTCTGAAGCGGGGCTCGTTAAGGTATCTCCTCGTTTGTAAACCCAGCAGGGGGGACCTCGGTTCTCGCAGAGCACGGGGTCTGTGCAGCACTGACCCAGCACAAACGCGAGGGAACGGTCTGCGCGGTTTTCTGCTGGCTAACGGCCTGTGCCTGTCTGCCTCTGCTCTCCGGCTGCGACAACGTGTCCACGGGCTCTCAGCGATTGTTAGAGCCTGTAAGAACCTCCCTCCTCCCAGGAGAAACAACATTTTTCCTGCTCACTATTTATTCTGCCTGTTCTGTTAGTACTGGCAGTTCTTCTCATCTCGGTAATTAAAAGTAGACTTTCTTTGCATACCTTCCAGAATCATCAGGAAAAAAAAAGCAGCACTTGTAAAACTTCTTTTTTTTGATCCTGAGTGCACACACGTGCAGTGACCTCTTGTGAAATACGTCCTCGAGAAGTGTGTGCGTTGAACCAGGGGGTTTGACGGAAGACACGCTGCTGGGTATCTCAGCTGGGGGTGTGTTTTACAGGCAGGCAGAGGGAACTGAAAATGCTGCGTGGGAGGAATCACCCCAGCTGCTAATCTGTAGAATACGAATCACAAGATGCTCTTGCACCTTGCTACAGCTACAGTTGCTTTTTACAACCTTTGCGCTTGCATGAGGCTGCCCATGGCCGTGGCAGCCATGGGACCCCCTCTCCGAAGGGCATTTACACCCCTCGGTGCTTTTCAATCCAGAAACAATCGAAACGGGGCTCCCCTCGTTGCAGGACAGGCTTAGGTCTCGTGCGTGCGGCCGCAGCATTCGCAGGGGCAGGGGCGTCAGCGCGTGCCTGTCGTCGGCAGGCGTTCCACGAGGAGTACTCCCGGCTCTACCTGCTGTCCAAGGAGACCCCCACCCCTCAGAACGACGCCCGCCTGCAGCACGTCCTCGTGTACTTCCTGCGGAACAACGCGCCCCAGCAGGTGGTGGAACGGACCCTGCTCGAGCAGTTCGCCGACAAGAACCTCAGCTACGACGAGAGGTTTGTGCCGCACGGTGTGGGATGAGGCCTTTCCAACGTGGAAGTAGCCTGGGCTCTTGTGCTGATTTCTCCTGTCCCTGCTTACGCCGAGCAGGTCGATCAGCATTATGAAGGTCGCGCGAGCAAAGCTGAGAGAAATCGGCCCCGACGACGTCGATATGGAGGAGTACAAGGTAAGGGACCCTGGAAGAGAATGTCGGTTTGGAAGGGACCTCGAGGATCATCTGGTCCAAGTAAATTGATTTATGTGTTGCTTATGAGAGGAGTTTAAACCCTTCCGAGGGTAGAATCCGATACACCTTCATGGTGCGAAGACACGTCCAGCGGGTGTAGGCGTGCAGCCGGGGAAGCTGACACTCTGCTCTTGCTGCTCCTCCCCAGAGGTGGCACGAGGACTACAGCCTGTTCCGGAAGGTGTCCGTGTACCTGCTGACGGGGCTGGAGCTCTACCAGAACAGAAAGTGAGTCACTTGAATTCACGTGCTCGGACCAGATAAACACAGAGTAATGTCTGCTTTGCCAGAACTACTTCTTTCTGACCCACGTGGCCAGTTGGCACTCAGCCTGGTGTTTGAGGCCAGTGGGTTTTCTCTTTGACCTGTTGAATAGCCTGCTCTGGAGTCCGCAGCCAGGCGGGGTTAGCACTTCAGGTGCAATGCTGAGGTGCTGGCCGGCCTTCTGACAGGGTCTTGGAGTTTCCCCTCATCTATCTGTCTCTGGAGCAGACTGTTAGATTCTCATTTCAATTGCCATCACTCTGGGGTATTTTTCCCCTTGGACTCCTCTATTAAAATTAAACTGTCTTGAATTGGACACTCTATTTTGTGTAAGCACGTGCTTTGGAGCACTCTACACCCTTAAGAACTTTAAAAGTTCTTCACCCTGCTGTTTTAGAACTTGCATTTTGCAGAACTAGTGCAGCACAGAGAAGGGATGTTTAGTGAAGGGTTTCTAATTTGAAAAGGGCTTTGTCCAGTCCAGAACACAAACTGGCTTTCCAGAAGAGTCCTGTCAGGCCTGCTGCTAGTTCCCAGGGGAGGCATCTCTGGAGCTGGCAGGACTGGCCGCACAGCAGCGGTGGCCTGGGCAGGCCCGGGGGCTGACACTCTTCTCCCAGGTACCAGGAGTCGCTCACCTACCTGGTGTACGCCTACCAAAGCAACACAAAGCTGCTGCTGAAGGGAGCCAGCCGAGGAGTGAGCGAGTCGCTGATTGCCTTGTACAGGAGGAAATGTCTTCTGGTTTGTACCGGGGAGCTCTGCGCTCGTCCGCAGGGAGGAGGGGAGGGAGCACCTGGGTGACCTTGGCTCCTGGCTGCTCGGGGGGCGTTGCAGTCCTGGGTTGGGCTGGGAAGCCAGAATGGGACCCAGCCGGGATCAGAACTGGAAATAAGCAAAGTACATGTAATAGATGTACTGAAATTAAGTATGTTTATTTATCAGTCTGTTTTCTGCCATTCCTGTGCTTAAAGGCGGCAGTTCCTCCTGAGCCTGCAGCCTGGTTCTGTGCATCTCTGCATGGCCATGGGTGATGGCTCCTGGGCTGGGGTCCTTTCCCAGTGGCCCGCCGATGATCCAGGGTCCCTGCTTGCTCTTTACGTGCCTGTCCCTGTCTCTCCCTCCTTCCCTAGAAGCTGAACGAGGTGGCAGCGTCGCTGTTTGTCAGCTGTGAAGAAGCTCGCGTGGCAGAGGGCATCAGCATCCTGAACGAGCTGATCATCCCCTGCATGCACCTCATGAACAACTTTGAGATCTCCAGAGAGGACCTGGATGCCATTGAGGTCATGAGGAACCGCTGGTGCTCCTACCTGGGACAGGAAGACATGGACGGTAGGGAGCAGCCACTGCCTTATCTTTTTGGGGCTTTTCGAGGGCAGGGCAGGGTCTGGGGCTGAACTGGGAAGGAATTAAAGGATCATTCCTTAAATTCCTGGCATTTGCACTGTAGCACAGGGGCAGCTTCTGCTGGTGGAAGGAGGAATGATGTGAATCATCCCTTGCATTATGTTACGGAAGAATTTAACCTTCCTTTGCCCTGCAACTGCAGCAGAAGGATTCCTCCTCCCTGAGAAAGTGAAAGATGACTTCAAAAGAGCAGCGTATTGTTACGGAGATGTGCCTTAGGGGTCCATTGTCCCCCTCCCTGAGGGTGCCCACGGGTGGCAGGTGGACGTGTGCAGGCACACCGCAGGGGCACGCTCTTCTCCGGGAGGGAGGAATGGGTTCCGTCAGCGGCCACACATGTTCCCAGAGTTCCAGAAGACTGGATGGGGGAGCAGGTTCAGGGGATCTTTTCATTCTGAGGAGAGGTTTGTCCGTTTAGAGCTGAATTGTAGTTCTGGGCAGATTTTCTTCTCTTTCCTTCTGTGGTCTAGAGCTGGGCTCCCACAGCTCCCCTCAGGTCGTTCTGCTTAAGAGAAAGGTGATATTTGAGTGTTACCTTTAGCCAGGTAGCTCCCTCTGACAGTGTCCTGTCCTGGGGAGAGGGATGCATACCTTGGTGGGAGGTGGCCCTGTCCCCAGGGCCGGCAGGTGGCAGTGGCACTTCCCTCCTGGTGGAGCCCTGGTAGGTGGGCAGGA
>VWZY01009671.1:18728-33502 GCA_013399075.1 Chloroceryle aenea
GAAAACAGAGTTTTCATACCCTTATCGAAATATTGTAGGTGTTGATCTTATACAACAGTATGTTTACAATCAATGAACCATCTAAAGTTGTGGACACTGCATAATTTCATATTAGGGTTCTTCTAAAACAGAAGAATTACAGCGAAATAGTAAATAGCAAAAGAAATGGTGTGCTGGCTTGCTCTTGCTTCCATATTATTCATGATTTGAGTAACAGTGGGGTAGTAGAAGCACAAAGACAGAATCAGGGAATGGTTTGAGGTGGAAGGGACATGTGAAGATCATCTAGTCCAAACGCCCTTGTTGTAGGCAGGGACATCTTTCATTAGATCAGGTTGCTCAAAGACCCATCAAACCTCACTTTGAACACCAGGGATGGGGCATCCACTTCTCTGGGGAACCTGTTCCAGTGTCTCACCACCATCATAAAAGAATTTCACTACAGGGCCTGGTAAAGAATCCTTCTCCATCTTTCTTAGAAACCCCTTTTATATACTGAAAGGCTGCCATAAGGTCTCCCTGGAGACTTCTCCAGAATGGACAGCCCCAACTCTCTCAGTCTGTCCTCATGGGAGAGGTGCTCCAGTCCTCTGATCATTTTCATGGCTCTCCTCTGGACCTGCTGTAACAGGTACATGTCTTTCCTCTGCTGGGGTGCCTAGAGCTGGACACTCCAGGTGGACTCTCATGAGACGAGAGTAAAGGAGAATCCCCTCCCCTGACCTGCTGGCCACACTTCTTTTGATTTGGTTGGCCTTCTGGACTGTGAGAGCACATTGTGGGCTCATGTCCAATTTTTTCTCTACCAGTATCTCCAAGTCCTTCTCCACAGGGATGCTCTCAATTCATTCATTCCCCACTCTGTATTGACTTCAGTAATTGCCCTGATGCAGGTAGAGAACCTTGCACTTGAATCTTGTTGAACTTCATGAGGGTCACACGGGCCCACTCCTCAAGCCTGTTACCTCAAATAGCATCCCTTTCCTTGAGCTTATGAACTGCACTGCTGAGCTTGGTCATCTGCCAACTTGCTGAAGGTGCACTTAGTCTCACTGTCTATGTCACTGATGAAGATATTAGGAAGTATTGGTCCCGGTATGTCCCTTGAGGGACACCACTTGTTACTGGTTTCCACTGGTTCTTACTGGCAATAGTGATGAACTACGTTATATTGCCAAGATACATTGTCTGCTCTTACCTCACCAACAGCATTTGAGAGAATGTGAACGATTTTCTCATGGGGCGTTGCTACAACACTCTGTCCGTTGATTTCAATGATCCGATGGCCAACACGCACACCTCCTCGCTCTGCTATGCCTCCTCTCATAAGGCTACAGATCTGGAAGGGAAACAATAAATTTATCATGTCTCGTTAAGGAACAGAGGCTTTAGATTACCTGGTTTTGCCTGTAAACTGTAAATCAGCATTTAAACACAGAAGCTTACAACAAGTTCTAAAATGCAAATTTAACTTTGAATCCGTAATCAATCTGTTTGACTCTAAAGTTGTGAAGCAGAGTCAAAGACAGAAGATAATTGATTAAATGAGCTTTTATATTTTGAACTTAACACATGTGCTAAGTCCTATTTGCTGTAAGGGAGAAAAAGGCAGCTTGCCTCTTTCCACACTGAAACTTACCCAAAAATAGGTAAGAAGTTTTATGTATATTAAAGTTTAATCAGAGGGTGTGGAAGCTACTTACAATCCCATTCTGCACACTGAAGCCCAGCTGATATCTGAGGTCCGGTCTCCTGATCAAGACTGTGGTTACTGGAGGACACCTAACTATGTTCAGTTTAACACGGGCCTGGTTTTTTAAACCCTGAGAAAAGAAATCACCATGAAAAATGCAGGCAAAGACAGAGTGATACATTTAACATAAGCACTGTTTTGGGGAAAGGAAAGTGTTAAAATATTGACATGGGAACATCCCTAAATAATCAGTTCTTCGTATGCATAGTGACAGAATCCAATCACTGAATGCCTGATACGAGCACTGGAATATTCAGTGAAACAATAATAATTTGAAATAAAATGAAATAATTTGAAAATTTGAAATAAAATGAAATAATAATTTTCTTGCCAAGAAGCAGACACAGTTCTTTAAGAAAAGTAGCTTCCTGTTGGCAATTTCTACATTTGGTTAACACAAATCATATCTAAAAAAGAATATTAAACAAAAAAGGCAATGACTGTGGATGGGAAAGAAAATTTTTAAGAAGTAGCTAAGATAGTTACAAGTGTGTAAATTCTGTCAAGCAAACAGCATGTCCGTGGTAGTATAAGTAGTGCTCCTCATTTCTGTTCCTCCTTCCTTCTAAATGACTTGTATCACATTCCTCATGAACTCCTTGCTACCAGAGGAAAATTGAAGGAAGAAAATTTATTTTTACTGTCAGGGTGGTTAAGCACTGGAACAGATTACCCAGACAGGTTGTGGACTAGACAGCCTTGGAGTTATTTAAACCCTAGTGAGCACAGCCCTAAGCAATCTGCCCTACTTTGAACCACAGTGTTGGTCTAGATAAGCTTCAACAATGACTGCCAGCATCAGACTGTACGGCTCTGAGAACACTCAGATGTAAATAGGCAGTAACTGCAATCAGAACCCTTGTACAACTTAAGTATTCATAAATCTTGGTGATTTTAAAGATATTTTTCTGAAATGCTTTATTCGCACAAAAGGTAAGTCATAAATAAATACATAAATAAGACACACATCAAAAGTGTTTTATAAAGAGTACAGGAACTTCCACCTTACTTAATACAATGCCTATCAATTCCAGTACTTACTTCTGACTTCCTCTAAGATGTTCAGTTGAAATCTGGGCCCCACTGCAACCAACTGGTGCCTGACTTTAAAAGGTTAATTCTGAAAAATAATTCCTACTATAGTTAAGGTAATACACCAAAGTCTCTGCATCCACTCTACTGCTGCTGATACTGTTGAGCTAAACTCCAGATTCAGCAGTGACTTGAATAACCATATTGGCAACCTGCCAGGGTGAACTGCCTTAGAGTCTGTTTTCTTGTCAGTGCCTTACATTGGATGCAGCCATCACATGGGAAACAGATGCCTTCACTTCCATACAGAGCTGAGCTCAGCCTGACTTCTTACTGAAAATGGCTCCAAAAGAATGGGCGTGTGAACACAAAATGACAAAGCATGCAGCTGTGGGAACTGCCTCTTCTCCCCTCTCAGCAGAAAGAAGACCCACTCCATTTTTTGTATGACTATGGACTCCTCCACTGTGGTGAGGCATTAGCAGAACACCACACATGCTCAAGGGCCATTCATCTTCTACACAGAGTTCTTTACAACACGCAGTGTAGAAGACAGGGACTAATCAATCTGTACTAAGACATGGGTATGATGTTTACTCATAAGTCTCAGGGGCTTTTGCCTCAGCCTTCTAAATCCAGGAGGACTGAGGTCATGCAGAGTACTGGAGATGTCCCTTTGTATAAGGAAATTAGGTGTTTAACTTCAGTCATCTGAGTTCACTCAGGTTACATGCCACAACAGACTTGATATCATTGTGCTCTTACTTCACTGACAAACACACAAGTTATTTATATGTATTTCAGGGGGGAAAAAAAAAAAAAAGTAATGGAGTCTCCAACAAATGGTTTTCTAATTTTACAGAAAGTGCATGTATTACAAAAGTGGCTAATTTCCAGTCTTATGCAGACTGGTAATATATACTGATCAGAAGCAAAATAATTGCATCATTTGACCAACTAATTTGTTTATCTAGCTCTACATCTTATTCTGATAGTAGCCAGCACCAGATGTTTCTGGAAAAGCTACAAGTAGTGTAATGCAATCAGAGAGTAACAACCGCATATGGAATGCTTCTTCTGAGCTCTTGTTAGTTTGCAATTGGTTTATGTTCGATTAGTAGCAGAGATTACATCCATATACTGAATTATCTTATCTGAAGTGCTTTCAAGATATTCTCCTTATTCTCTTTTTTTTTCATAGGAGCCCTTACAGCTTGGTAAAGAAATCTGAAATTCTGAGATACTTCTGCCACATGTAACTGTGCTTAGATCATTCAGTGGTATACACTGTTACCAGAACCATGAACAGCTGCAGTGTGAGGTTAGGAAGACCTGCAAACATACAGGCCGTCTTCTCTTTAGAAAAAATAAATGGCTAGCAGTTCTATGGCAACAGCAGATAACTATCAGTGAGGAAGAGAAAGGTTTGCAGAAGCTGGAAACAACAAAGCTGGTTGTTTGGAGGAAGTATGGATGAGCACAATGAAGTTCCTGAAAAGGCTCTGCCTCAAAGAAGCTAAGTCATCACAGGTTTAGAAATAAGACTGATGGGGGATAGGAAAGAAATATGGATAATATGAAAAGCCTAAATTTGCAGAGAGATTTGTTCTACTGAAGCTAGCACAAAGATACTTAATATGATATTTTTTTCCTTCTTTCCTTCACAAATTTAGGACTGTTTTTGACATATTTATAGTATGCTGCATTTCCAGGCTATCATTTCTACTCACTAAATCTAAAATGTCTGCTTGGGTCACTTATGCATCTACTACTCACCAGAACTTGGTATTAATG
Source organism: Chloroceryle aenea (assembly GCA_013399075.1). NCBI lineage: Eukaryota > Metazoa > Chordata > Aves > Coraciiformes > Cerylidae > Chloroceryle > Chloroceryle aenea. The sequence continues at coordinate 23,308 of VWZY01009671.1, forward strand.
TTTTTAGAAACCAGAATGGGAAGTCTTTATAGCAAACATCTTAGTTCAAGTATTAAGATACTAGTCAACAGAAGAAAAAAAACAAAATTGTAATTAATTTTTACTTTGTAAATTCAATTTTTAAATGCAATTTGCAATTGAAGAAAGTACAAAGCGTAAAAAAAATAATTTCATAATACAACTTGTTAACAGAAAGTTGCCTAAATAATTAAGTAATTAAGTTTAACAGGTATATTCCTAGACATCAGAGGATTTCTGTAGAGCACACCACCAGCATTACATTACATGTCTATATGTTATGGTCTGCAGCAGACCTGTGGGGCTAGTTCAATAAATAACAAAGGCCATATAGCTTCATCTCAAATATTCCCTTGGGATGCATCTTTCCAGCTCTTGGAACTCTGGTAAATACCTATTCCCTTGTATGCTACTGCTGCCCCAGACACTGTTCAGTACCAGCAGTCAAATAGCTTTCTGACAACTAGAAGAAAGCTCTTCTGTATTGAAATATTCCACTTAGCCAAGTGAAGAGAAACATCACACTTTCCAATAACTCAGGGAAGGCTTCTACAGAGCTTATGTATGTCTTTAACTGGAAGTTTAAAAGTTTTAAGAATAGTTATAAACAACAAAAAAACCCATCAGCACTACTTCAGAAGCTAGGAGGCATTTAAACAGCTAATGTGGTGTAGGACAATTGTAGGTATTGGTACCTCCATTTGCCACGTAAAATTTCAAGTATGTACCTAGCAATATCTACATTCTGAACAAAATATGCTCTTGTTGCGTGAAGTTCTGCACCGAATCTTTGTCTATACAGGTAAATGGCACATCTCACTTTCTGGTAGTGAGAAAATTGGTGTAGCACAATTCCCACTGTACTTTAAAGATCATGAAATGGAAAGTGAAATACAAACATTTGGTAAGAATTAAGAATTCTTTACTCCTATTATGCAACCCTTTTAAAGTGTGTAACTTCCAGAAACATTCTCCATACCTTTATAATGCTCTGACATGTTGAGAGTGGTAAACCAACCAAACTGGTCCCATTGATTGACATGATCTGGTCCCCTATGTTCAGCTTCCCAGACTTCTCTGCTGGTCCTCCATGCATCATGTTGGCTATGATAACTGTAGGCAAAATGGATCCCCAGCCAGACTCCACAATCACTACACCTAGGATTTCTCCCTTTTGCTTTTCAATGTAAACCTGCATCATAAGAAAAAGTGTTTCAAAAAGAAGCTTCTATGGAACTAACACTCCACACTACTGCAAACATTCATATAACCAAGAAACATATAGCTCTCTTTATTTGCAACCTGCTTTCCTAATTCAAAGGTAAAACAAAATAGGGTGCACATTTTATCTCATTTCATTTGTATTTAAACATGAATACATAATACAGATTTTGGTTAATGTGAAATGCCCCTCACAACTTGTTTCTGCATACATGCAAAGGAAACTGGAGTGGAACAAACCCTGGTGCCATGGGCTTCAGTGGACAAAGCTAAACAGGAAGAGACTGCGAGAGTTTATGACTGTGGATTGGAAAACCACTATCTGTCTGTTCCAGTGGTGCACTGGTTTGCCTTTATTAAGCAAGGTGAAAATACAGTTCTTTAAAATCTGTAAGTAACCACTTTCACAAACACCAGTGCCTCTACAATTTTTATATTGTTTATTGTAACCTATTAAATTGTATTCACCTGTTAATCTGTTTTAAATTCATTTTCAAACATGTCTGAAAATTGTTTGGTAAAAAGAACACAAAGAGGTGGTAAATCACTTCGCTACTGTTAAATTTTGTGTTCCCTCTTTGCCTTTGAAACAGAACTGAAGACGGGGTGTCCTGCATGGGAGGATACTCTAGGCTTACTGAGGTCATTTACAGGAAGCATTAATGTTTTTCTGATTTCTGCCAGCATGGGCCTGAAGCTGGTACAGAGCAGCTTAAGGTTGTCATGAGGAAAAAAATAAAATAAAGAGAGACATACATCTTTGCAGTTTTCAGATTTGGAGAAGTGAATCAGGTCATCATTGTACATGTCCTGGGTATTAAGCAAGTCACTATATTCCTTCTGGCTAAGGTCTTCTGGGTTGATTCCATTTGCCCTTAGAAATTCCTGGTAGGCCACACTAAATGCTTGACCTATGGACTGTGCAATCAGCTGTGCCTGTACCAGTTCCCAGAGAAGAGAAAAGAAAGAAGTTAAATACTTTGATGGTCTTGTGAACTGATACTTTCTCTGTTACAGTCACACTGTAAAAGGGATTGATCATCAAGTTGATGAACCCACAAATTACTGCAATCCACCTTAAAAAATACTCAGGCATGAAAAATAATTTAAAAGACCCACAAAATGTCAACATATTCACCTGTGCCATGAATCCAGCTTGGTAAACAAATGCGAATGAGAAATATAAATCAAGCCACCCTTTTACAGATAAGAACTGCTATTATAAATGTAAAGGTATGCCTGCTGCAGTGACCGTAGCTCACACCTACAATTCTTCCCACACATGCAGCGCCCTGATGGCTCACCCTTCTAATGGAGACAATACCATTCTCTGACGAACTAGGAAACTAAGGAAAATCTCTGATAGAAAATACACAGGCGTGTTTAATAGGATATTTCCTCCTTTTCATACCCTCCTTTAAAACCATTACATCCATATTGGCTGCTCCTACCTCAGTCTCAGATGAAACAGGAAAAGGACAGCAACTAGTGACTGGATCCAAGCCTTGAAGTGACTGGAAATGGTCACATACATCTCTCTTCTCTACACTGCTACTTTCTGCAAACTCTCTCCCCTACATTTCTTCTTCCTCTCCCTCCAAATCCCATGACTGCACCAGTTCCCTGACCCCTTCCTTCTCAGGCTGTCCTTTGTGTACATCCTCTTCCACTTGCAGCTTCCCATAGCTGCCTCTGCACCTAAAGCCACCAAATTCACCACTTATTATACTACACTGCTCCCACTGTGAGCTTTGTACACCTGCAGCAGTGGGAGAGAAACTGGTCACAAGGCAGACACCGGAAAGCTCTGTCTCATGCAAGGTGGGGGATGCAGCTGAAAACAGCAGACCAGAGGGATTCCTCCCTTTGAGGATGGATAACTATCATGGATAGTATGAGACACATAATGAGCAGGAGAGGAAACCAGCACAGCATGACACAGAGTACAGCTGTGCCTAGCTGGAGCAGTATGTGAAGTAATCACTGTGTAGTATAGAGGAGTTGGCCATGATGTGTACTGAAGTCCCTTGGAGCACAGTACTGTCTGTGGTGAAGGGAGGGAAGAGAAGAAGACTGGTCCACAACTGACAAGGTAGGCCTGGTGCAGTGCTGGTAATGAATGAACACTGCCGAGGTGTATTTTTATACAGCCTACCAGTTGTATTTAAAGTCCAGTTTGGTTCCTAATAAAGGAAAGGTTCCCAACCCAGAAATAAAAAGCCAATTATATCTTAAAGCAACTAAAACTAGCACTAAACCTGCTGATGAGAACAGCATGATTGCTGGTGCTGAAAAGGCCAATACCTACACCAGAAATATTTTACCAATGCTTGGATCAACTCAGTTTTGACAGCAAGGACAAGACAGATAGAAAATAGGAAAACTATGCTTCTAGAGCGCAGTAGTGTAAGTGAGGCGATAAATGATAATGTTACATTCATATGTATGTATCTTCTCTCCAGGAAGATATCAAATCCCATTTAGACACCCAGGATTTGCACTCAGCTCATTGAAGATCCATCTCTAAATACAGTTGAAAATCTGGTGCTGGTCTCCTTGTATAAGAACTCTTCCAAGCAGAGACACATTCTAGCCAACACCTGCTTGAGGGCTTATAGCTTCTGTGTCAGTTACTGGCTAAAATCTAAAGACCTAGCTGTCCCAGACAGAAAAATTTTCAATGATAGATACATGAGTTTTATACCATAAAAAGGCTGCAGTACTCCACTGTATCTACAATATCTTTGAAGCTAACATCTCTTTGCTGCTAACTGGGACTACAATGGTTTTCATTCTAACTCTTTCTCAGTCATTTGTGTGTTTGAGATAAATTTTGCAAGCTATTTGTGAACAACAGCATGACAAAGGAGAGCTGATATAATCTCCTGCAATTTCTCAGCATAGTTTCACATCACTGAGCAATGCTTTTATTGAATCTACAGGAATGCACTTTCCAGGCCAGTAACTACTGGCACGGGGAGGACCACTTCTGACACAAATATGGGATGATCCAAACAAACCACAGAAAGTAATGTCAGTGATCCCCAAAAGCAAGCCAAAAATACTAGTTATCAGCCTGGGAAACAAATCCAGGAAGTCTGGACCAAAGTCCTCAAGCTGAAGGAAAATAAGCCCCAGGCTCTGACATCTGACAGTTTGATTGTTGCTTTTCAACTGTCCAGTAAGAGAGCAAGCAGTGTCCAAATGTGTGACTAGAAATACAGAAACAGCAGCCTTAACATACCAAGTGATATTAAGCCCAAAAAAACATTGCCTACTCTTTTTCACACCGGTTTCTTGAAAGGCTTTGCAAAACTGTTACATGTTATTTTGAGGAAGAGAAAACCCCCAACTTTTTATGCTCTCTGTGAAAATTTTAGTACACAATTACTTCTACCAGTGCTTATGTCCTTTTTAACCTGAGCAGTGGGCTATATATATACATTTATCTGCAACCAGATAATTTATCCAGACATGGGTTTAGAACAGATTCATCATTATGTAAAATCAGCTGCTTATTCAAGAAAACCTTCCCATCTCAAGGTCCTTGCAGATATACATAGAATGAAAGGAGTATTTTGTAAGATGTTTTCACCTTACCCCTCTTAGGTAATACTCTGCTATTTGGAAGGCCTAGAATTATTTCCCCAAATTATTAGGGCTGACTTAATTATGATCCTTCCAACTAGCCACTTCAATCTTTTATGTTTGATTTCACTTTTCAGTTACTGAGCTTTAAAAAGTGCATGAAATCAAAAAGATAGGCACTTTGATTAGGAAGACCAGATAGCAAGTCCTATATAAGGAAATAGTAACCTACACCATAGACTAAAATTTACTTAAATGTGTCTCTGTTCTGCATACTTCGGGATTGCTGGAATTACCAACTTCCTTTGCTAACTTTTTGATACGAAGTCAGCAACTAGTCCCCAAAACACAAGTCTTGCAGTCAAAAAAAAACCCCATTGCTGATAGACTTTCACACAGAGAATCTGAACAGCTATTTGTAAGCTGTGACAACTGGACCCTCCTCTCATGGTTAGCAGAAGGCATTGAAGGAGCTTAAAAATGGAAAACATTCCTATCAACACCAAATTTGCGAGTAAAATGTCAGGTCCAAACATGTAAACAGAAGGCAAGTTCCTCTGCTTAGATAAAATATTTGGTTGCAGTTAAAAAAGAAACAGGACCATCTGCAATAAATTTCAAGCCTACCAAAATTTGCTTACATTTCCACTCCTAGAAAATTACAAGACAGAGTAATTTCTTACATCCTCAGACTCAAAGACATGGCAAATCATTTTGTACTGCCTCTTTCCATCTTGGGAAGGGTGAGATGCTTCCACATTATCTTGGGAGTTAGACCGTGGCATTCTCCTACGAGCCATCAGAACAACTATATTTCCTATATCTGCAATGTATGAAATGGTCCGCAGGGGATGATCCATCATGGTTTCCTGGGGGACATAAAAAACAACATGAGCAGCTGTTTCAATGAAGTTCTTATTGCACACCTAGTATTGTGAAAACAAGTGTCTACATAAGACCTTTGTTGAGTGAAGTATTTAATACCTTTCATATTTGAAGGGAGAAGCCAGTAGAAAACAAGAGTTTCAGTTCCCAAAAGTAAAGCAAAGAGCAAGTTTTACAAAATAAAGACCTCATAAAGACCTTAATATCAGAACCTGACTATGCTGGGTGTGTATGTGCAAAGTACTAGGCACTTCAAGTTATCACAACCAAAGATTTTAGGCTACTCTGAGCACAATCAATAATTGACACATCAGGGCTTGTTAGAAATGACCTGACTGCAGTTAGCTTACCTGCAAATTATAATCATTTCTACAGACAGACACACAAAAGTAATTCCATCTACAACGTGGTTCTTGAGCAGGGATTTCTTACTAGGAAATCCTAGAGGGAAATGCAAGAGCCACCACTTTTTGAATGACAAACACTGGTAGGTAGGTGAAAGGCTGTTTCTGACAAAGCCACCTTTGTCTTTACCTGTGTGTCTGCATTCAGTACTTTTATTCTCTGTGTAGAAATGAAGAGGTCCACTTCGGTCATGGGTTGAGATTCACCTTCTGAAGCCTGCAAATAAATGGATGAGAGTCAAACAAACACTTGAGGTAACATACTCAGTAATGATGTTAGGTCACAAACAGGGGTACACTAAGACACAGTCACCAGAACAGCAGTGCAAGATAAGAGTATTAGACTGCAGAAGCTAAACATAAAGATATGGAAACTATAAATATATATATATATCTATGAAAGTGAATTGGATATTACTTGAAGAATTGTTAACCCCATAAAATCTTCCCCAATATTTTTCCTGATTCAGTAGAATTACACTTGACTGCAACATGAACTATATAAAGATTTCATGAAAATCAAAATTATTATCCACACTACAAATCCCACTTTAAAGAAGGTTTTTCACACAAACTATAGAAAGGCCTAACAGCTTCTATTGCCTGAGGAATTTTTATATGGGCTAAAAGTGACTTCCAAGACCAGTGGAAACACCTGTACCACAGGTAGGTACAGTTTAAGCAATTCATAAAACAGTTCTGGTAAGGAGATCTTCACAGTCAGACAATGTACTACTGAAGGACTAAACCACTGTAGAAGTCATGTTTTGTTAACTGAAAGCAAATGCTGTAATTTAAAGAAATAAAAAAAAAAAATTAGATTTGTTAAAAGATACTTGAAAACTCCTTAAATGAGGCTTATTACTAAGATGAGTCATCTCAGCACATAACTGTGTGTATATACATAAACTTTTTCTTTTTTGCATCCAGCAATTTGACACATCTATGAATCAAACAAAGCGCTCTTATAGAAAGATAAAATACAATAAAAAAAAAAGACTTAGTTTTAATCTACCATTTTACAGAGTTAAAACCTTTGCCATGTCAGTCCTCTTTCTCTAGTATACATTTTGGGTACTGCCTGTAACCATTTTACAGATCCAATCTTTACTCTATTTCTAACATGAAATGGCTAATGATAAGCAACAAAAAATGGCCAATCAGGCAACAGATTTCTGATAAATGTCGACTTGTATGATGGCTCCGAAATAAATCTAAAAAGAAACCTTGCTGGATGCAGAAAATAAAAACACAAAATAAAAGGAAAAGGAAAAAAAAAAACTCCCAGAAAACAAAAGAACAGGCATAACATCAAGCTGATGGAGTTTGTACTGCACCTTCTTCCTGCTTTTGGCTAATTTCTGGGCCATCTGCTTAGCATGGAACAAACAGAGACAGGAGAATAGTTAGATAAGAACTTACAGAGACTCCAACTCAAACAGGAATCTGCATGCTAATGCCAGGGCTCACAGATTACTAGCTGTTCTAAATTAGTCCCTGCTCAGATTAGCTTCCTCTTTTTCTTTCTGGTTTTAATTTTATTTTTTTTTTTATGTTTGGCATCATTACTGTAAAAATGAAAAGAAACCACACCAAAACACTCAGAAGAACACAATAGGTATTTTTAATTTTTAAAATTTTTTTAAAGTGTCACTTGCAATAAACAACAGGAAAAAAAAGTGGAGCTTCTCCTCATTTACAGCAGTGTACATTGTGACGTTACTCGTTTGAAGCAACACCAGTGTAAAAGGTGAGAGAAGAATCTTAACCATTATTACTCAAGCTTTTTCAGATTTAAAGAATTTAAATTCAAGCTTCCTAGTGATCCCATACATAAACAGTCTTCAAAAAATAACCTCCCTAAACTATCCTACTTTTTCCTGGAAAAAGCAAAATGACACAAGGTAACTTTCACTGAACATCATTATCTCCTACTTCTGTGCAAATATACCCGTGTCATTGTTAGCATTGCACCTCTGGACAACACATTTTCCTGTAACACCTGCACAAAGATATGTCAGCGGAGCACATACTTCAGTCTCACAAACATCTGAAAATAGGTCTCTTGACACTAAGTAGCTGAACAGATTTACATCCAGAGATGTATCAATTCACTGCAACAAACTGATTCCTTTTGTGTTACTACTGTGGCAACAATAGGAACACAAATAAGCATCATTCTTACAGTCATGCAATCATTAATTCAAATCAAGGTGAACTGAAATTACAGACCTGGTTATTGAAGAAATGCATCACTCAACAGGCAGTTAAATATCTTTTTACTACTAACAGTAATAACTTCCTAGCTAATGAAATTAACAGGTGTCCTGGTGATGGCAAGGAGGCTAGTATTACAGGCTTCATAGAAATACATGGCTAACTACTTTTATGAAGAACAAAATGAAGGCCTGAATTACAAGACACACCAAATGTTTCATACTGATGCTCACAACTTAAATCTGCCAGGCTTTGTCTGAACAAATCTGAAAGCGGCTACTGAAACGAGACTGTGCTGCTTGTTTTCAAATATAAACATACTCACATTGGTTTTTAGTCAGCTTTTTCAGACTAAGAAATAAATAGCCTGCTGACTGCAAACTATTGCAAAAGCAATTAGAACTGCCTCATGCTACAGGCTCTTCATTGCATTAATTTACACTGGTACTCAGAAACAATACACTTATCTTGAGTAACCCCTGCCTGACATACAGTAGGCAACGGGGATACAAATGAGATAGAGCATTTAAATTGCTTTCCAAAACCAAACTCCCCTTCACACAAATTCTCCCCCTCCCCAAACTTTACAGAGTAATGGACCTCACAGAAGAAAAAAAGTGCACAGGCCAAACACAAGAAAAGAATGGGGGGAAATCCTTGATCTAGAGGTTTCCAATGCAGAGTCAAAGATTAATCTAAATACTCTACTATTCAATTTATTGGACTTCTGATCATGCAGTGACAGCATCTGGTCTTAGCAGCATTTGGATTTTCTGAAGAATGACTTTCAAATACTTCATAAAACTAAGGTAATGATATGGAACAAAAGATTTTAATAAGTGATCTAACACTGCAGTGAAATGTCATAAAAGAAGTTACAGCCTGTGAAAAGCACGAAAATAGGGTAATTCTGTGCAAGACACTTCATTGCACAAATCATCTTTATCACCACATTATTTTGACAATTTAGATCAAAAGATTCTTTCTAAGCAAAAACCAAAACCAAAACCAAACAGAAACTACTTTACTTAAACAAAATATATGTGGGTTTTTTTAATATACTGAGTCCAGACTTTTCATTTAAGGAAATGGAAATGTAACTATGTATGTAGTAGCAATTTCCAAAATGACAAATCATTAAAAACCAGCAAGCTTCCACTTTTGCTACAGGGATGTCTTAAATATACTCAGTCCATTTAACCTCTACAAAAAATTTACTGAAATTCAGTGAACACCCAAATGACACTGAGTAAACAAAGTGTGTAAAATACTATTTCCACATGAGTTCATTTAATTACTGAATTACACTACATTACTGAATTACATTCAGTAACTAAATCAGTTATCTAAAAATGCTTGATTCTGCCACACAACTAAAATCTAGTGATGAAAAATAAAAAAGTTGTTAGTTCACCTCTGAAACATAACCAACCACATAGATGAATTGTGAATTGTAACCATGAACATCAACTTTTTTTATTGTTACAATTATTAAGGATCAAGTCCAAGTATAATGTAAAAATATATTTCTTTCTGTGCTGCCAGAAGAAATGAGACTATAGTCTGAAACTGGTGAATTACCTTTTCTATTTGTAAAGGTACCTTCTAGTGGAAATATAAGCTAACTATGTTTGACAAATGCCTTCAAAGTAGTGTTTCTGGTTTAATTTAGTTGGACCACACAGAGATGAACACACAAGCAAGAAATCCCCCACTCTCATTCTTTTAACTGAAGAGATACTTGTTTAAGGAATCACAGAATTGTTATGGTTGGAAAAAACCTTTGAGGTCATGAAGTCCAACCATTATCTACTCCACCAGGGCCACTGCTACACCATATCCTTAAGCACCATATCCAGACA
>VWZY01009673.1:6302-29649 GCA_013399075.1 Chloroceryle aenea
CTGAAGAGGTCGTGAGATGTGGGGGTGAGTGACAAGCTGTGGGCAACTCACTGGATGGATCCTTTTCTCCATCATCATTCACTTCATCCTCAAGTCCCAAAGCCCCATACCTATTGTTCAAAGGCAGCCGGGAAGGTGAGGGTGGCTGAGAAGGTTGTCATTTGCCTCTCCAAGGAGAGACCTCTCTCCATTCCCCCGTGTCTCATAGGTCCCCTCTTTTTGCTTGGTGCCAGGAGGGGAGGGGGTCCTCCACTTCTTTTTGAGAAATACCATCATTTGTTTGTCCCTCAGTTTCCAGAGCCCCACACCTACTGTGCAAGGGCAACTGGGAAGGGGGGGTAGGCCGGGAGGTGACTTGCTTGCCTTTCCAAGCAGGGACCTGTCTCCATTCCCCCTTGACTCCTGGGTCCTCTCCCTTTACCCAGTGGCAAGGGAGGAGGGGATCCTCTCCTTCTCCTGGAGGTCCTCATCTGGAGGTCCTTGTCTGTTCTCCAAGGGCACTGCAGGCAGAGTTCATCTCAACAGAACATTCCTGCTCCGTTTTTTGTGCTGGGCAAAGACCTGTTCCTGTAGACACTGCTCCTCCTCATGGGCCAATTGTGCAATAACTTCATCATCAGAAGGCACCTCGAATTTGAGGGGTCCATACCCATTAAGTGAAGGCAATGGAGGAGAAGGGGGGTGGGTAGGATTCTCCTGCCTTTCTGAGCTGGGAACTGCCTCCAGGCCTTCCCCCTGATGTCACTCATGTCTTCTCCTTCTGTCTGATGACAGACCTACAACCTAACAACCTAAATCCCAGCCAGGTTCTTATCCCCAGCATTTCCCTTACTCCTTGGGCACCTCCGAGGGCCTAGAGACAATCTGAATTATTCTGTCATTCTTTGTGCTGCCTTCCTAAACTGACAAACAGCAACAACACATCACTCTAATAGTCACCGCTCCAAGTACACAGTTGCTGATACCCACGCTATGCCTGAAAGGTTTTGGACAAGGCTAGCTCTTGATTTTAGCCTAGTGGGTCACATACACTGGGCTACAACTGAAGTATGTTTCTGGACACAGAGTAGTTGTAACTGTGAGTTCTTGAGCTGCATCACACACCGGGCTCCATTCAGATCTGATACAAATCTCAGTGCCAACACTGAGGACAGAGTGGGAAATCCCTGACATCAGAAGTTGACTACAAGGCTCTGTACAATTGTTACCCACTGAAAACAGATATTGCTGTCGATGATAAAATGAGTAATGTGGCATTACTTCTATTTTATGCAGAGTTTCTGTGCCTTAAAACTACAGTCAAAAAATCAGTCTGTCTAAGCTTCGTTGGTATTTTTGAAATAACACTACATACTTTTATTTGATAAGGATCTGCTTTCTGGGCTTTATAGTTTCTTAAATAAGGTCAACATTTATTTTGACACACCCCTGAACTGTTGCCCCACTGATGTAACATGTATGAGAGAGTGAAAACCAAATACTTGACAAAAGAAAGTTATCACCAGTCATTTATTCTGTAATGGTTTCATTACCAAAGTCTTGGCAAGTAAAATGTCTCCAGTGAAAAATGCAGCTTTGCTAAGTTTGAATAATAATTGCTTAGAAAAAAGTTAATGAGGGAAATGGAGAAAAAAAAGAAAACTGTGAAGGTGCCCTGAGGGCTGGCTGCTCCCTGTGGGCTGGGGGCCAGCAGCAGGGGGCTCTCCGTGGGTGGCAGAGTGAGCCCAGGAGCAGCACAAGCCAGAGCACAGCCCCAGCCCTGGGAACTGGGCATCTCCAGCCAAAGTCAGGCAGGGACAGAGGTCTGCAGGTGGGCCTGGCTCGATGGGGCCCCTATAGCTAGGACAGGTAGGGCTGTGCGAAGCCTCGCTGCAGCACTGCTGGGGCAGGAGCAGACTGTGCCAGGGGGCTGAAATAGAGTGCTGGGCTGTGGGCAGGGAGGAACTGTTCAGGGCCAGTAAAGCCTAGTAGTGCCCTTAGGGCCCCGAGAAAAGCAACCCGCATGGAGTGTATCCTTAGATAAACATGGTTTTTAGGATGTGAACCATTTTTTTTGTCTTTCTGTATCCAGAAGACCTCCTCAGTACTACAATGACAACCACATATAATGCTGCATGTAGCTAAGCCCTGCTAGATATGTGACATTCCACGCTTGCACTTAATTGAGAGGGAGCTGAAAACAGTTCTTACATGTTTATAATGTGGATACATGCTGCTATTCCAATAGATGCATTTTCAAGATAAATCCACCCGCAGCCAGCTATGCTATCAGCCAAAAATGCAACTAAACCTCAGTGAATTAATCAGAACCACAACAGCAAAGCATTTCTTACAATTCTGTCTTAAGCATTGATCTTGGCTCAGACACAGCAGGCTTGCAAAGAACTTTGAAGGTGAAGAATGCCTAGCACCATTTTTATGAACAATGAATAAGCAATCAAAGAACTGCATTTGAGAAAAACAATAATGAAAGTGAACAATATGGTGACGGCAGGCAGCGAAACACAAAATGGTAGAGAAAAAGAGAGTACCTTACTAAGACAAACTGTTTCACAAAGAGGAGACAAAATCCAAGGTTTTGTTAGTTTTAATGGCTTGTTGTGGTTTACACCCATTGTATATATCTCCTTTCATTCTCCTCTAGCACCCTAGCCATGGCTTGTCATCATATCCCCTCTAACAAATCCACTGAAATCCATCAGCTCCCCCATACCATCATCTCCTCAAAATACTTCAGGGTTCTCCCTACATTATTTAACCCACTCCCCCTCTATTCCCAACTCTTTTCTAATGTTCCCCATGTTCACCTCCCCAACATTCCTCATTCCATCACCTCTTTATAGACTGTCCCACCATACACCTGCCTCGTTCCACATCCCCTGCTCTCCTGTCAGCTAGGCAGGACACAGCCCATGCCTCACCCACTGCAGAACCAGGTACATGCCACCCCACTGTACGGTGCTGTCTTGCTGGCTAGCGGGCAGAGGAGGTAATAGTTACTTTTCAGAACTGGTAAACCTTCCAGAAACTCTGGGTGGCCTGGAGCTGACTGGGTTATAAAGAGAGCTCTCTAAAAGATACAGCCATTGCAGAGAAGTCAAATTAATTCTTGGAACCCTTGTGAAAGAAACTGGTGACATTCAGAAAACTCCACAAAGAGGGGAATTGTGAGAAAACTTTATGACCCCAACTTATTTGGAAAAGTGGACAAAACACACAGTATGAAGTCACCAGAAGTTGTTTATCCAAGGGGCCTAACAGGAACTCAAAGCTGAAATGGATAAACTATTACATACTAGCAGACAACCCTCTCAGCTAAAACCACTCTAGCATCTCATTGGAAAGTGGAAAATCTGACAGCAGTTTACAAAATGATCCCAGGGGAACCCAAGGAACTGTATACTCACATAGCATAAAACTAACATCTACTCACAAATTGGTAGAAACGATAACAAAGAACAGAATTACCAAGCACCTGCACAAATACAGTATATTTGGGAAAAAGTCAACAAGGCTTTTTTAAAGGCATGTAGTTCTTTGAGATATTCACAAACACATCAACAAGGGTAACCTGTCAGATATCCTCTGATTTCCAGAAAGCTTTCAACAAAATCCTTCAGCTAAAGCTTTGAAGGAAGCTAAGCAGCCATGAGGAAAGTCCTTGCATGGATGATGAGCAGGTGGGCCAAAGACAAAAAAATAGGTAGGAGCAAAATCTCCATCTACTCTAAGAAATGACATCATCATCAGAACTCCATAAGGAACCTGAACTGCTCAACAAATTTATGTCACGCCAAACCCACAGAAGTAATGAAGGCAGCTGATAAGGCTAATTCAGGGTAAAAAAGCACAATAGAGAATGACAGATAGACTGCAAAGAACTAGAGAAGGACATTACAGTACAAGTGACTTGGCATTAAAATGACAGTTATTTTATGTAGGTAACATGTGAAGCGCAGGAGAAAATGCAAATCCTATCCTAACAAATAATTACACAGGAGCTGATTTTTTACCACTCAAGAGCAGGATCTTGGTGTTATGACAGAAATGCAGTGATGTTAAAAGTCTGCATGACTTCAAGGAGATGCTGACCAAATTCAGGGAAAAGAAATAAGAGATGTCTCCAGCTCAAAGGGTTCATAGACTACAAATGATTGAAGACTGGGAGTGTATTGGGGGAAATTGTACTCTACTTAGCAACCTTTTTGTACTTTATCTCTAGACATGTGTTTGTGACACAGATGGAGATAGGATATAGGACAAAATGAACTGGTCCTACTCAGTAAAACTATTATTGTGCACTTTTTCTACCTTTCCCTTAACAGAAACATTAATAAAATCTCCTCTTCCCCCTCACAGTAATTTTCACTGTTTCTGTATGACCTTAACTTTGAGCTCCTTACACACCTTCTGCTCAGAAGTTTGGATTAACAGTGTTTAATCAGTAACATTGTTAATTTCTTTAGAATATATGAAACCCAGCATTTTAACCTAGAAATGTAGACCCATAGAAAGCAATGCTGTCCAGATAAAATGCATTTGAATACAGTTTTCAGCCAAGCCTCAGACCAGCCTCCACTTTAAGCAGACCTGCAGTACAATGCAGAAGCAAATATAAGTATTGGACATGGTCTGTCAGCTAAATCCTACAGATAATAAAAGATTAAATAAAACTCTTCCCCTGACGAGCAGCTTTTCCTTGAAATGGTCCTATGATATGGGCAATCTGAAAAGAAGAAATTCCAGATGCAAAAATTTGCCAACATGAAATCACACTTGATTTTTTTTACAAGGCAGAGAGCAAAAAAATCTGATCAACTCAATGTTTATTAAACATAAAGCAACCCCAAAGCACACAACACACACACAGAGTTGTGCCAAATACATGCACAACAATAATAGAGGAGTTAGTTACATGGAAAAACCTTCAGAATTTATTTTCTCTAAATGACCAGAAGCACTTTTCTACCACAGTAGCACTAGTGGAGAGGGCTTGGGCAGTTTTTACGGCATTTCAGTTTTTGAAAATGCAAGAGAAATCACAACAAAAGCACGTGAGCTGTCTCAGTTCTGCAGTAACAGCTGGGTGTAAGATGAAGAGACATCCATATGGAGAGACATCTTTGTTTTCTGTTCGTATAGTCCCTGAGCACATATCCTCATTACCATCCAGCTATAGTTTCTAGTACTACTACAGGGCAGACAATAAAGGAGCTACAAATAATGGATGACCTCCTTTTCCAGATCTTTTAAAGCCTGGTGAAGGGACAGACACCACAGGACCATTATGGTAAGATCCTCTCCTTATTCTAACAGGAAACGAGAGGAGTCTAAGGGCCCCCACCAAGGATGGAGCACTGAGCAGGAAATTCTCAGCAGTCAGTGGCTTTGACAAGTCCCTCGCTTGGTTCTAAATGCTGCCTGCCATGTCTGGCAGATAAACCAGCCACTCTCAGACTGCAAGCAGAGAGAAGATGTAGGCAATAGCCTCAGCTGCTCCTAAAGTCTCAGGCCTGTCAACATTTCTGCCCTTATTCTGCTTGCTGCTTTCCCTACCCTAGCAATCAATAAAATAAAACCAAGTTCAGCTACCCACCCCAAAAATAGAAGAGATTAAAAACCATCTGGCATCAATCTACACCCTTTAATCACAAGCAGACCCACCTTCCCCACCCTTGTGTAATAAGCCTGCAGCTCACACGTTTATAACTGTAACATCTGCATGTTTGCAAGTTCATGCTTTCCTGCTTCTAGGACAAAAGTTGTCCGAGAAGCAATCGCTGTTTGCATTGGTGAACAGGATGGAACTAAGAGGTAAGTGGTTCATTCTGGAATAAAACCACATGTGCTCGTTGGAGTCTTTCCTGATGTTTTCAGTTCTCCTGCCACCCCCCTCTTCTTCCTGAGGTGTCTACTATTTACAGTACATCTGAAGGTGACCTACATGCACCCACATGCTGCTACACTGTCAACTCATTTGATACCAAAAATCAACTTAACTGCTGTTGTCTTAGATACAAGCCTGCTCTGGAACTAATATTTAGCAGAGTTGAAGTGACAGCCTCAATTTCTTTGCGATATGCTACTGTACATTAAAGGAAGTGTTTCTCCTTCAGTGTGGGGAAATGCACTGTGCCACCTGACTATCACCTTACACTTCTGCCACTGACAATTATAAAAAAACAGATAAACAGCATAGGGAAGGGACATTTTCAATCCAATGTGACATGGTTAAAAATTATTTTTCAGTAACCCTGCCATCTCAGGTCAAGCCCTTAAAGAGTGGAGAATGGTGTACATCAGCAAGCTTATTTTCCCACCACACAGTATTCCCTGCTTCTGTTTTCAGTCTCACCATCTCCTTTCCTTTCTCCCACCAAAGTACAAAATTTGCAATTATATCAGCAGGGCTGCCACTCCTCTTCTGCAGCAGTGTAAGAGAGTCATGCAGGCACTGCTTCTCCAGAGCTGTACCAACTGTGGCAGCTCAGGCAGCTCCCAGTACTCTTCTGGTGAGAAGCCTGATCTAGAACATGCTTGAGCTGCCATCACTACAATCCACCCTGCCAGCTCTAGATCTCACAAGATGACAGTCTCTTGCTACGGTTCAGCCTACCTGCATTAGCATCTGGTAAGGAATGGCCCATATGAAACCAACACCATTTCTCTCTCCTGCCTCAGTGCTGCCAGATCTTCCTCCTTCCTCATGGCTTGGACAGAGTCAGCATGTCAGGGAAACTGAAATTAAGTGGTGGCCAAGCAAAACGCTTCGTTCGGCATGGCTTCAAGAGGAGCTACCGATTGCATGCAGAGGGACAGTGTCTGACAGAGTCTAATGCTACAGAGAAATGTCAGCCTTCACAGTTGCAGGATGTTTCGGTCATTTCACTTCCAAATAAAATTACCAGGGTGGGCATAGCCAGGTGAACAGATGAACTGAATACAGTATATTCCATTTCTGTTTCTTTTAAGATACAGCACCATCCTCTATCGTATGTGAGACAGAAGTCTCATTTAAGCATATTTCTATCTGTAAGATAGGAAACCTACACTGACTTACAAACTCTGCTTGATTGCTGGCCTCTCGTCCCTATCTTCAAAGAAGGCCCAGAAAGCATTTGCAAATGCTGAATCTGGGAACAGAAACCCATAATCTTACTAGAGATTAAAAGTTATAGACTCATTAATTTTAATAGCATATTTACAATTCCTCAGTACTCCCACAAAACACTTACTCCAGGTGTTAATTATCTCTTTTTGTTCTTTTCTCCATTCCTTTACACCTAACAAACATCACATCTTCCTTTGCTAACACTACCATTCTACCCAGCATGTCACCTTTTACCTCAGATGACCAACTCATTAATATAACTGAAGTTAAGCTCAGAGAAACTGTTCTCAAGATGCATTTACTTCAGAAAGATCCTACTTCTCTCTCAGAAAGGAGGAGGAACCCCAGTTCCTAATAGCTGTGTTCCTTTTTGACAATATCAAATTGGCTTAAGATAACCCCCCCTCCTGTAAAGCTAAATCATATGTCTTGGACCACTAAGACAAAGGAAAAGAGAAAAACCAGCTAACCAAAGATTCACTCTGTTTACTTCAAGTGACAATTCTGTAGCTTTGAAGCAAGAGACAGCAACTACTGCTTTGCAGGTAACATCCCTAGAGCCAAAGGCACTATCAGAATTTTCTTATTGGATTGCCATGTTACACTTTTCATAACATGTCCCACAGTAGGCCAGATGACTGGAATCTATTAGCTCTTCCAGGAATACTTTCTACAAAATACTTGTGTTACAGATGTTAATAGTCCTTAAGAGGTATCTTTCATTTCGTGTCACACTGTTCGAAGAACTTTTACTTACGGAAAATGCAGAAGGTGGCATCACTGCTAGTATGAGCAGAAGGAAGAAATTCTTCATCTCTACCTGTGGGAACAGAAAGATTACTGATCAGAATTGCTTGCTTCTTTGCTGCTTTACAATGGAAAAGCTAAGATACCATACAGTAAAAATAGAGGTAGAGCTAAAATCAGTTAAGAAAAGAAAAAGTTTTATCACTATGCTCCCTAGAGAGATGAAGGCAACTGTAAAGACTTAAATTACACCGCACAGAAAGACAATGTAATTATTGAGTGCAAATATTTCCCTGAACTTTCCTTTGGTATTATGAGAACATCATCGTCGGGCACAGTGGAAGATGCACGTTGGTGCGTGTCTGCCCTCCCACCCTTTTACATATACACATGATAAAATACTTGAAAATTACAATGATTTCAACCAACCTAAGGTAAAAAAAAAATTACAGTTAACATTTCTGTGCTCTATATTCATTCTGTGTAGCTTCATTGGTGAAGCTTCATATCTGCCTTTATAGGATCTTGCTTTTTTAAAATCCCAGAGTTCACCACAGACAGCTATACCTAGGCTCAACCATCACTAGTTTTATCCCTTCTGCAGAGCTAGAAAGGAAATCAGGCCACAAAGACTGGTATAGCAGCATACAACAGGATTCAACAGCTCCTAAAAATTGGGGCACAATACCTTATTGGTACATTGCCTGTTCCTAGTTTATCCTTCCTCTTTGGAGTTTCAGCAACCAAGTCCACACCAACCACCACTCACCAACGTTTACAGTTGTGACCATGCACACTGCAGTCACTAGTGGCTGCCTTTTTCTCACAACCATTTTCTTGTGACCTCATGACCAGCTGATTGAGCCCAGAAAGAAGAGATGGACTAGACATGCCTAGCATAGTTTTATCTAGTCCAAGCTTCTTTCTAACTTGGGAAAGGAAAGGGAAAAGTCAAGATTAAGAAATCTTTCATTCACAAGGCATAAAAGCATCAAGGAAAAGTGTTTCTCTCATCATTCATTGTAACAACATCTATTTTAATAGAACTGCATATATAGCTCCTTTAGCCCAGCCTATTAAATCAGATAAAATATAGAATGTATATCACCTTAACAATGGTCATACTGACATAAAATCATTGTTCCATGAGAATAACAAATCCAAACCAAAATATATCCAAAATGAAACCTGTTCGATCTAGCATTTGCATACTTCATGTTGCTTTATGATGGGCAGCCTTTTTTCTCATAGTGCTAGGCTTTGCTGAATCACAGCTCATTACAACTCCCTAAATCCATAGCTACCATGGATTTTGACACTCCAAACATTCACAGTGCTCAAAATCCAGTTGCACCAATTTCTGTGTGCAAAAGAGCAACAAACAGGGAAACTGTAGCTGTGAGAACAAGCACTGATAAGCTTCTCTGCCCATATACTGAGTGCCAGTCACGTGGTTTGTAAGAAAATTAACCTATGGGAGCTTTTTATTTAAACAAACTTTCACTAATTTTGGATTAGTCCTCAAGAAACTGAGGGAAGACTATATACCCCTATCACCCATACATGCTACTACTTCTCTTCCCATTCAAGGAAGAAACAACCTGGAGATGCCCTCTGTGAGAGGTTAAGTACACACTCTCTGCTGCAGAGGCCAATGGCCAAAATGTAGGCTGGATCTGTCTCACAACCCCACGCAAATGCCAAATCCTTTCAATGACAAAGGACAGCCAGGAGAGACCTTTTTGTTACGAGTTCCATGCACATAAACAGCAAAGACTTCCTGAAACAGCTTATAATGTCATCATACCACTAGCAAAGGGCATTGAAAAGTATCTTCCTTGAATGGTGTTGGTGTCAAACAGTGGTAAATCTTTGAGATCAATCAGCTCCTCTTCCTACTGCTGGGGCGGGGTGGGCAGAAATTAATAAATCTCTCTCTTCTCCAGGATTCTCCTCTCACATCTTCCATTCCAGGCACCTCTGAGGTCCCAGAACATGACTGTGGAAAACACATCACTTGCTCCAGCAGCCTTGCTTTGCTGCTAATGGACTGCCCACTCAGCTCCTTCAGACATCTCAGCAAAGAGGCAGACAGGGAGCTGGGCCTAAACCATGTGAGGCTTCTGGAGAAGAGGCTAGAGAAGCAGCTCACCAGTGCTAGTAGTGCTCCCACTCTCCAAGTAGTTACTATCTTTAAGCTTTTTAGACAGCTAGAATAAAAAGATTCTCTGAGGTGACAACTAGGCAGCACCCAATGTTTGGGACAATCCCCTGCATCAAAGCAGCGAGAGGTTACAGCTCTGGTGCTTGCTTGTATTTGTGTGTCATTGCACTTGCATGGGAATTGCTGTCTTATGCCCCTAATTTAGCATCAGAAAGCTTGGAGTGTCCAGCCCTAGTCAACAGACTCCAGGAAGGAGGGCCAGAAGGAAGAACAGGTCCTTCTGTATACTATTAAATCCCTCACTACAAAACAAATCTTGTGTCTGATTCACTGAGCTTCAACAAACTTTTTATTTTAAAAGTTCCATCAGATGTAGTATTCAGCACAGACCCTGTCTGCCTTACTTTCAACCACAAACACCACAGATGGGACTGGGGAATCTGTCTGAAACCTTCAAAAAAAGGTCACATTCTGTTTCTGGATATAACAATTCTTTCACTCCTTGTAGGACCTCAGATACAGCAGCATATGTTTACTCTGCTTGTTTGCCATTCTTCTCACTGGGTATGCGGGGGAAGGAATGAAAAGGACAGTGTTTTGCAGTCCTTTCACTTGTAACAACAGCAGCTGCTGCTCCCTGTGCCTCCTGTCCTTCTTCAACCCTCCCCGGCTCCCTCTTCCCACTGTGTGTTGGAACAGCATCTCCACCCCCCTCCACCCAGAAACAGCAGCAGGGCCTTAGGGGAAACGGTGACTTTACGCTCAAGATATGGAACAGCTGCTGGAAAGCTCATGTGGAGGAATTCCCACCACAGCGTTAAACTGCAAAGTTATCTCAGCAAGAGGTATTATGAGAATCAGTTCACAATAAGTAAGGAACAATCAGAATCAGAGGTGTGCCCAGCTGAAAGCTCTGTTCCATGCACCAGAACAGATTTGAATTTTCTGGCCAACCACATTGGGCATTAACCACTCAGGTTAGATGAATAAAAGGATTGCAGTGTTGACCAACTCCAGGCATCTGTAAGTTTGGTCAAAAAGAGTTAGTCCAGACCCAAGCTACAAAGCTGGTTTCCTTAAGAGACACTGACACAAGCTCCTCTCAACACTGGGAAGGTTCAAACTTGAATCTGACTGTAGCAGATTAGGACCCTTCTGTTACAAAACAGTATGGATCAAATCATATCTTGTGGCAATTTTCAGAAACTTATGAAAGGATGTTCTAATGGACTTTCTGAACTGCACTGCTCCACAGCGCCTACTTCTTCCTAGATCTGTGGACAGTAGAGTTAGAGGACCATCAAAGAGATAGCTGGAATTTCATAACTCTGGACAAAACACAAGAACTCCAGTACAACTGGAAACTGGGATAACCACCCTTATTTCAGGGTGTTATAGTTTAAGAGACAGGGCAGCCCACTAGACCTACAAATGATGCAGCTGAGTTTCCTGCATTTGGGGAAATCACAGGGGTCAACACACCTGGAGCACAGGGTGTGCTTAACACTGAACCCACCCAGAAGCTTTTGCCTTAATGAATAGGTGGTCTTTTCTAGACAGATGGACAGCCTTGGAGATTTCTCTAGAGTGGAGGCAGCAGTGAACTGCTGTAAAAATAGTTTCTGTAGTTCAAACTCTTATCCAGGGCAAGGCAGGCTTAGCAAGATCAGTCAACTCTTCATTAAGACCAGAAGTACTTTTCAGAATCAAGAGTAGTTTTAATGATTCCTGTATTTACTTTATGTGTGGAAGTCCTGCCTCTCAATGCACAAACAAGGTTCAAGATTGCTTACTGGAACTTGGCCTCTTTTCCAAATAACCTCTCAACGTCGATGTTCCTAGGAAAACAAGACCTACATTGGCTGTATATATATGTAAAAATAAGTTTGAATCAGCTGGCTACTTTCAGAGTTTCTAAAGCACACAGTTAAGTTTTGTTCGAGGGAAAAGATACTAGGCTGGGATGAAGAGATGTATTGGACTTTTAACCCTTTTGGAAGATAAAATTTTCTTTTCAACAGGAGAGAACCCAAACTTGAAAGAGATGTTACACATAACTTGGCCTTGCTTAAACAAGGGCACAAGCTATTTAGACACTACCGAATCAGATCACAAAGCCAGGATAAAATGGGTTTCATGAGTTCCATTGTTCACAGATTTATCAGTCTGGGTTTTTCTCTATTCTTTTTGAGGATAACTGGACAGTTGTTTGCTATGTGGCTCTTTTCTGTTTAGCACATAACACAGAGCAGTCTTCTTTTGCCTGTGCACCACTTTTCCAAATCATCCTTTAGTCAGACACATACCACATGTGGGTGTCAGGGACTGTCCTGGGAGTGGTGCAGAGGCAGAAGGGAAAAAGACCCCTATAGGACTGCCACTTTTCTAATGCCAAACAAGAATCAGCTGGGCATGCTGGTAAGTAGCAAAGCTACCCAGCAATACTAGCTTCAGCAGGTCCTTACAGCTAATTTCATCTCATTCGTGGGGAATGGAATTAACCGATGTGGGTCTATTATTCCCATCTGAGGCAGCCCTGACACAGAAGATGCCTTTTCATGGCTCATGAGCCACAGGTTGGCCACCACAGCAAATGCCTGTTGCAATATAGACAGAAATTGCTTATTGTAAAATTTAGCACACCCAGCACTACAGCAGAAGCTGTCACTGTCATCCTGTTACTTGCACCTTTTCAGAATTGCCTTCCCTTTCCTCCACTGCCAGCTCCACCCCCACTTTAACACACCATATCTCAGTTGTTATATTTTTAGAAGTTTGGTTGAAGGAGGTGTGAAGCCAGAAAGGATGATGATATATTGCCCAATTATCCACTGGCATAAACTTTTTTAGCTATTGACTCAGAGCAAAGTCTTTTAGTTTTTAGACTCACTACATTTTCTGAAGATGTTGTGGTTTTTTGCTTTGCTCTCAAAACATCCAGCATACCTTGGTTACAGCTTTCATTTGCCTTGTCTGCTGAGGAGCAACTTTTAAGTTTTTGATGGAAGAGTTAAAAAGGAGAAAAAAAAAAAAGGGAAAAAAAAGATGAGATGAACGTAGGGAGGGAAAGGGGCTCTATGGAGCAGGGATCAAGGGTAGGCAAACCCCTCATTTTACTCAGGCTGGGCCTAAGTAGGCCCAAGTTAGAAGAACACAAGGACCACATCACACAGCCCAGAGGAACCAAGAAATGAATCACCCCTTTAGACAAAGGATATCACATTCAATATATTTTTAAATATGCCCATTTTCTTCCCCAACTATAGTAAATCATCTTTTGACATTTTTTTCCAAAGCAAATCCTGTGCCTGACGTGCTCTGGGCTACTGCAGCTAAGTCAAGGAGTGTGCATGTGCCTGTTCAAGTGTGAGGATGAACCAATTTCCTTTGATCACATGATGAGCTGCATTCATAAAGGGCTGTCCATACATAAAGCAATGGATAAAAGTCTAAAAATGTGTGTTTAAATACACAACTGACTGAAAAAGCTTAGTGGGAAAGGAGGGAGAATAAAGAAAATCAAGATACAAGTTGTCCAAGTAAAAGCTTTACAAAGGTATCTTTACTATTGGTATCCAGATTTATTAATTTACTCTGAATACATGCTAGATATTAAAGAATCATTATCAAGAAAGGAATCCTGCCGAGATACACTTTCAGCCATATTATGAAATACAAACTTTCAGCAAGGTGAACTTTAAAATTCACCTTGTTAAATGAAAAAAAAAAAAAGTAGTTTCAAAAATTTACTAATGAGTGCAGTGGTAGAGCACCAGCTGGTTGAAGAACCGAGCAGTGCTATCATACAAGCATGTTCCAGACTGCTCTATCATCTGGGCCTGATTCATAACAAAACCATAAATCTGCACCGGGCCATCACTTAACGGGGCTGATTCGGACTGGAAATGTTTTTACAGAGGATTTTCACAGCAATGCCAAATTCAGCAGCACCTGTGGGAGCTACAGTAACTTCTGCCATACAGTTTTAATCTGAATACTGTAATCACACACAACTGTGGCTGAAAAAACATGGGGTGCAAGAGCAAGATCAGACACTGAAACACAGTTCTAGCAAGGCCTTCTGTACTCCCTGCTTCTTTCCCACTCTCCAAAAATACACAGTGAAGTATCCATGGTTTAGGTCAGCAAAGCAGGACCTTCCAAGTAAATGTAGTCACTATGCCAGCCTTTTATAGGAGCTAATACAGTATTTCATGAGGACAATTTTCTGTCTACCTACTAATATCAGCTGAGATTCAATTTTCTGCGACTAGCCTTCCACTATTAGGTTTGTAGCTAGAGATTTATTATAAGGAGTAAAGATAGGATTCTGCCTTCTATTTTCGTAGCCTTACTGTGCTGAGCTGTTAATTAAATCTGGGAGCATGTAGGGATAACAAGAAGTGCACACAGACTAATTTAGACAGTAACATAGAAACAAGGAGCCACACACTGCCTATGAAAAACACATGACAAGGATATAATAGCCCAAACACTAAAATAATTGTGTGAGAATGGCTAACAACCACCTTTTACATTTACTACTGTCCTCTCACAGCTCAAACTTCACTTACATGAGCTATTTAGCCTGATCTGAAATATTACCCAACACTAAGCACTGCTGCTGTTTACAACACATTAGCCAGCTGAGACTAATCCCTTATAATTCAAATTTTGGAGAATTCTTTAGGAAATTATTTCAATGCTAGAAAATTACTTCCAATTTTATTTACTTCATTCCATCCTGAATATAAACATGCTAAACTTATGTGCTGTGCAAGGAGTTAAAAATAAATTTTAAAAATAAGCATGATTTTGAAAGGAAACTTTAAAACAATGGAAATTGTTTTCTGCCTCTCTTTGCAAAATCTGCATCTTTGTTCACCAAGAGGGTACTAGCACTATGTTCAACACTATGTCTGTAGTATACATAGGGAACACCTGGGTTACCCTTAAGCAAATTTGCTTGGGGACTAATAACCTAAATAGGAAAACATGAGAGTATTTACCCTGAACCTACCTCATGGGGGTTTTGATTGCCACTGCCTCTACATTGTTTCTGGAATCTAAGATAGCTTTAAAAAAAGTAAAAATAAAAAAGGTAACTCAGTTTTAACTCTCTCTCTATATCTGTGAACATTCCAAGCATGCCATGTTTGTATGGGTACATCACTTCCTTAAGGAATCGCCCTTACTGACTGTGATGCAGACATATACCTTCAGTGGTATGAAGCAGGAATTCCCCCAGAGAAGTCAGTGGGCTTACTTCCATTACTCTGCAAGGGAAAAAATGATTAACAGAGGAAAACTAAAAAAAATGAAATGAAAAAAAAACAAAAACCCAAACCCCAAAACTTCTGACTAACAAACTTAGGAGGCAGAACGTATGCTAGCGGAATTAGGGCTGCAGTCTCTAAGGATACCAGCCCCAGCATCTTTCATCTGTCACTAAAAATTAACTTCATAAAAAATGATCTTAAGAGGGTGCGATCACACTGCAGTGCCTAGAGAGATCTCAAAGAGAGCACATGCTCAACTGTGTGATCACAGCAAAATGACAACAGCATGATCTAAAAATAAATTGGTTCTTTGCTCTGAAGCTGGTTTCTCCCACAGGTGCCCAAAACAGAGCCTCCAATTACCGCTTTAAGGGCTAGGCAGAGAAATAAACAATCTGTGGATGCTACTT
Source organism: Chloroceryle aenea (assembly GCA_013399075.1). Taxonomy (NCBI): domain Eukaryota; kingdom Metazoa; phylum Chordata; class Aves; order Coraciiformes; family Cerylidae; genus Chloroceryle; species Chloroceryle aenea. The sequence continues at coordinate 22,014 of VWZY01009673.1, forward strand.
GTTTTCTATATATCATGTCTGCATGTCAGGAAGGTGAGCTTGTTACTGGGTGAGAAAGCATAAACAAGTGGTTTGTACACAGACTATGTATACAAGTAGTTACCCACTCAAATCATTTTATATTGAAGTCCCTTCTCAAACATCTAGTAACCATTATGCTTTGTCCAAGACAAGACTGATGCTAAAAAAAAAAAATAAAATCACATTTCAGATCCAAGAGTGTTAAAAAATGAGACAGTGAAACTGTATCCATCAGACTATCATTTCTTCTGACAAGTCCATCACAACAAGGGCATAATTGCAAATGATTGTACTGGATCAGAGCAAACATCCATCACTGTCTAGGCTCAGTAGCTATGAGAGGTTTATTATGAGTTTTGTACAACCCTTCCCACAGAACCAACAGCAAAGTTACTTATTTCCTCTGCAGTTCATTGAGCATGATTATGACACATTTCCCCCTACACTCAGCTAATGATGAGCCTATGACACAAATCATGAAGATTATTGAAATTGCATCCTATGTGTTCTAGCTGCTGTTACACAAAACAGCAGCTCTCATCCTTTTATTAAAAAAAAAAAAGCTATTTGTTTGCTGTGTATTGGTGAGTGACAAGGGACACACAAATTAATTAAATGGTTAATAGTTTAGTAACACATAAAACCCCCCTCTGAACAAAGGGAAAGCCTTCTGGCAGCCTAAGCCCTACCTGTTCCAAGGCCAAGAAGAATATTTTGCCTTATTTACATTGAAGGAGGGGCCTTCAATCAGTATTGGAGGGTTGTCTGTTTGTTGTTTTTTTTTTCCCCAGGTTCCCTATTTTAATCGAACATCTGTGTTACTTTGAGTTATAAGAGCAAACTTTATTCTAAACTCAAGTACTACCAAGAAAACCAGTTGCAACAAAACTCGTCCCTCTTTCCTAAACCCTTTCAGCAAGTCAGGGCATAGCTGTTCACACAAGCTCCAACTGAAGCTTAGTGCCTAATTTGTGAGGCAAGTAATCCCTGAAGCAACTAGATTAGATGAGCTCTACCAGTGTTCTCTTTTAGCAAGCTGTTAAGTAGCTGGATCTGAGAGAAAGCACATCCCAAAAACAGACACACAATCTGCATCAGAAGTTCATACACTTAGTGAACAGCAACCTTTGAGATCATCTATTCTGTAACTTCCTTATAGCATAAGGATTGCTACTTCCCATTAAGACAATTTAATGTTATATTCTTCTAAATATATATATGTACACACACACACAGAGGGAGACCAGCAAACAAGAGCCTATAAGCTTGCTTGAAAATCACCTCAAATCATTCATCACACACCTTTTCTCAAATGCTACATTCAGAGCAGACTGTTTACTAGTGAACAGATTTGGAGTATGCAAACGCCACAAAGACACTATCCCAACCCCAGTATTTCTGTGAAGCCATCAAGCTTTTACACTCAGAAAGCAAAACATTTTAAAAACAAATGTCTCTGAGGTGTCAGGATACTTCACAGTGTGTGAGAACCTGAGAATACACATAAGAAGTCTCAATTATCTTTCACAGTACAGGAAAATATGCTATAAGCAAAGCTTCCAAAGACAGCAAATTTGCTCTGCTTTATTCTTTTTGCATATTATTAATCATTGCATTTACTAACATGAATACCAGCTTAAGATAGTGCCATGCCAAAGATATATAGTCCTATTTACCTTTGTTGCATGTCACAAACATGTCCCTTCACTCCCTGTAACAACAAGGCATTTGTCCTCAAAGTCCAAAATGAGGTTGTCCAACACACAGGTGGCTGTGTAGTACACTGGCCCATCAACACGCCACACCTCAGAAAGAATGTTTTATCATGGCTGCTCTAGCTACAGAGACTGGGAAATGCTCTGGCATTACAGAGGGTGGTACATCTCTAAAAAGCCAGGAGAAAACCGGAAGAGTTGCAATCCAGTTTACAGAGAAGTTGTTGAAAGTTCCTCGTAAGTACAATGCAGAGAGGATAAAAGAAACTCCAAATGTTGTGAAGACACTTGCAAAAGAAATAAGGAAGGGTGTTTACAAACCCCTCTTTAGGATCTCTACAGACAGACCTAAAGAAACATACCATCTCCCTAAACTCCTGTACTAACACCAGTTAATCCTAGTCATAGGCAGTTCATTTAAAACTAACATTACCTTCATCAAAGCTTGGAAACTCAAATTTTTAAATCAACTGCCCCTTTACCTCCACCTGACTGCCCACAAAGAACACCAGGGCATCAAGCAAATCCACCACCCTTACACATTACTACTGGCCCATTACCATCTCCATGCCAGGACAGGTCCCTGAAGGTGCCTTCTTGGCCTGCCTCAAACGTCAGACTTCCTCAGGGATGAGATCTCCAGTTCTGCAAACCTCCCTTTTCACAAACAGGTCTGCTGACTCCAGCACCATCATTTGGCAGAGGAGAGCCTTCCCAAACAGCTTGTCTCCCAGAACTGAAAGCAATGGAGGATTGATGAGGAGACGCCCCCTCCCCTGAGCACCTGCTGGCACATGAACAGAGGCAGCTGAGCACACCAGGGGTGGTCGTTACTGGGTACAAGAGTCAGCACCTGGGCAGGCTTCCATTCCCGCCAGCAAATGATGTTTCACCAGTCAGTATCTCTGCTACATTTGTCTTGCTTTCTGTGTTCTTCCTGGCAGAGCCCATATGTCTGACCCCAGCAGGTTTGTCCAGCATCCTACCAAACTGGAATCTTCCCTTTCCACTCCCCTGCTCCCCCCAACCGCAATGTCAGGAACAGCAGTTTTGATCACATTAAATCTCAGTGTAATTAACTGTGAGAGGGATTAATGTTCACCATAGAGAGGTTTCCTTCCTCCCTTCTAGGAAATAAAATTTTGCAATCCTAAGAACTCTTCGTCTCTCATCTCCCCCCCTAACTGAAAGAAAAAAAAAAGGATGGGAAATCAAAAAAAAAAAAAAAGCACAAACAGCACTGAAAAGACTAATATAAAATAGATACCCAGGCAGAGGGATCAGGAGACAGCCCAGAACACAAAGTCAGCTCTTACCTTCTCTTTGTGTACCTGTGAAAAGTTGAGTGCAAAAGTTGGAGACAGTTACACCACTCTGCAGCCAAACTCCAAGAACCCACTTTCCTTCGGGTTCAAACAGTGGCTCTTAAGCACTCTTCTCTCCAGCTTCTGTTTCGTTACTAACCCTTACCGAACAGGAAAGGGAGAATTGTGTTTCATTTAACCCCTTCAGCCTCTAAATTTCTTCACAAGAGTTTTTGCTTTCGCTGGGGAAAGCCAGAGTTGTCGGCACACGCGCACGCACACTTTTGAGCTGTTTCGAGCTCCTGTAGTCTGTGTGCACACACGTTAGCTTTACAACGTGCCTTAAATTACTGCAGGGGTGGGGCCCTTTGTAGCTAGTTTTATTTTAGCTGTAGGCAGTGTATCAAAAGAAAGACAGTTATACATAGATTGCTTCGGTATTCGTATTCAGTACGTTCCTAACTCTAAAAAAAAAAAAATAGTAAAAAATTAACCTAATACTCACTTTAAAACTAAAGCCTGAATCATAGTTCACAGACACGCTTTTGACCAAAGAAAGTTTGAACTTAAATACAATTCACAGCTATATCTGGCTCTAGACAGAGTTATGCAGATCCCTAAGTTCTGAAAGTGCGAGCACTTTGGACACAGATCTGAACTGAACCAAAGACAATGGCAGCTCAGGTTTCTCTATTTTTAACTCTAACAAATGCTATGCAATTCAGGAACCCTCTGAAAAAATCCCACAAAGAAACAATTTAGCAGTAGAAATCTAGCTGGATGAATTACAAGGAAAAACTTGTGCTGTTAATCATGTGGATACTAGAGAGACCATTGCATAACAACTTTCGTGTTGCTGTTGTTGTTTTATCTTGAAAACAGATAATTCCACCCTGCTCCACCACTAGTATAAATAAATTTATCAAATAAATATTGAAGTACAGAGATTACTGAGCTATAAAAACTAGATTCTGGTCCAGCAATTTTAACAGCTACCATAATTTCAAGCCTACTTAATATGACCGAGGTCTCCAAGTTTATGAGAATAGCTACAAAATTTTAGTTTTGGGTTGGTCTTTTTGTTTGCTTTCCAGTTTTAGAGTAATATTTCATTAGCAGCCCATTTGAAACCATGAGATAAAGAACTTTGTGTTTAAAAGTAAAGATGAAACTTCTACCTTAAAATAATTCCAAGTCCTGGATCTTCCAAGGAAGACATGAAGATGTGCAATGAAATCTGCAGAACTGGTATTGCTGTTCTCTTCCTGGCCACACCACTGCTTTAGATAATAAAGAGACAATAACCTTGGCATCTGTTGACAAGCCTGGACACACACAGCTCCAAATAGAAAAGAAAGTTTCTATCAGCATCATAAATGCACCGGGTGACACAGAAGCAATTTTATTCTCGCACTACAGCTCTTTCCATCCCTGCTGGTCAATCCCTGTCTGGCAACTAGCCATGGAAGGTACACAGTACTCAAATCCTACTGCTACACATCCCACAGGGGACAGAGTTCAACTGAAAGTCACATCTTTTCCACATGCAAAATCAATCCTGTACTTTCCTGTCCAAGCTAACTCTGCCACAGTAAACAAGGATAAGCCCTAACAGGAAAACCAACGCAAAATGGCAACACCTGCACCAAGAAGCAGGGGAACCCCAAAGGTTTGAAAAATACAACACACCCTGGAAGAATGTCTAATGGTGGTGCTGACGCATGGCTACTTATGTTCTCCTTGTCAGGAGAGACAACAAGTAGACATTGTTAATGCCTAATTAAGAATATAGAAATCATTGTCCTGCCACTTTAGAGTCCAATTTTCCTTCAAGAACATAAATTCAGGCCTTGGCCCAAGCTGTGGGCCCCCCTTTTCCAGAAAGCAGTTACATTAGCCCACAGTTTTTCTTTACCCACTTGTACTCTCAACTGGCCATTTGCTACAGCCACCCTGGCAAGATGTCACAGTTACGATCTAAGCTTTGTGATATTTGATCAAACCAAAACCTGAACCCTTGGCCTTACATAAACAGACCATGTTTTCAGGTCATTTTCAAGCTTTTAGCCTGTTTCATTGGCAAGAAAAGGCTCAAAATCCAATCCCAAAGGTACAACAGCTAGCAGGCAAAAAAACCCCAATTCCAGATGAATTTATAAATACCTGATTCTTAAAATTTCTTCTCGCAGCAGTGGGACCCTCAGTGAATGTTTTTTGGGAATACCAAGCTTAGCAATGTTCTTGTAGTTCTCATGTTCTTGTTGATAGTTAAAACTACAAGGGAGTTCAGAGATGGGGAAAATGTGACTGCTCATGTTGGAATCTAGCCAGGATACATCTGAAAAACAGCTGTGCCTACTGCATTAAAGCAGATACTCTGTAAACACATCTGGATTAATTTTTAACCCCATAAAGACTTAATATATAACCTCCTGAGAAGCTGAAATAAAACAAGAACTGACCAGAATTTTACCACTACTAAGCAACATGAAACATTAATGAAACTCCTTAACAAAAGGAAAGAAAAATCTGCTAATACTTCCTGGTTCCAGCAGACACATGACAAAATCAGAAGCCATTAGCGGGGGATTTGAACTCAAGGACAGTCCTTACCAGGAAATAAGACATTGCAAATATGAAGTAAACCTTTGTCCTGTAGTCCAACAGAGTTTTGTGTGTGTACCTTTTGTCTGGGAGAAAGGACATAATCCCTGTGGTAAAAATGTTTCAACATCTACCACTAGAGAAAGTATGATAATCCACTGATTCAAGACTATTCTTGTCTCTTGATAAAGATACTTATAGTTCAGTATGGAGTGAACACAGGCAGGACCACAAGTATTTGCCTTTTGTCACCGTCTTTATGCAGCAGCTGGCCTGGATGCAGCAGCATCTGGGTGTGACAGATGTGATTATCAAGAAACAACAGTTGAGGAGAACTCATAGTGAATGGATACTGCTGAACAAGATATCCCTTTAGTCCCATCAGTGCTTTTAGCAAGAAGCAAACTCTACAGGAGCTGTCATACTGGGATTTCAACAGTTACATGGCCAGCGGTCAGTAGTAAGTCTTGTGCTTTCTCTTCTGTTATACTCCATAAGAACCTTTCAGGGAAACAAACCACTAGGACTCTGTACTGTCAGCGGCTGTTTTCAAAGACTATCTCAAGATTTAAATGCTTTAATGGACACAGCCCCAATCTAAGTAGCTATATCTAACACAGCACTGTGGTGGCTAGTTGCCAGATGCCCATCAAGCTACTCTATCACTCCTTGTCCTCATCAGGACAGGGGAAGAAAATATGATGGAAAAGCTCATCACTCACAATAAAGACAGGAAGATCATTCACTGGTTACTGTCATGGGCAAACCAGACTTGGCTTCAGTGAAACTAATTAGGGAGAAACAATAAAAAACCTAAACCCACCTTCTCCTCACGCCTCCTTCTTCCCAGGGAGGAACTTCACTCCTAACTTCTACCTCCTCTCCCCTCTCCATGAGCAGCATTCAAGAAATTCAGACAAGACTCCAGGAAGCCCATAGAAGAAAAGCTGGTCTCAGCAGCTTGAGCATTCACCCAAGGAAGTGAAGGATCTGTGTTCAGTTTGTTTAGGAGATCTGAACTTCCCAGGTGATCACTGTGATCAGGAAACCATGGTATGGAGACACATTACAAACTCTGAGTGTTCTTTACTGCTCCCTTAGTCATTTAGCCAAAGAGCAAGGATCTGTGATGTTATGGTCAGGACATGTGCTTAAAAATGAGATGTTTGCCTTGCTTTGCTTTCAGATTAATATCCAGTTTCTGAAATAAGCACGGTGGCCTAATCAAGGGAAATGGACAGTCATTCATTATACTTGGGGCATTTAATTCAGAGGACATGCTCAAATTCTTCTGAGCGCAGGATAATACAGAACAATAATCTGGCATCCCATCCCATCTGTGCTGATGAGTGAATGACAAGGTAAGAAAGAAGGGTCTCTGGGATGTCAAACCAAGTCAACTGCTAGTGGGGACACTGTGTTTAGCCACCATCTGGGGCTAAACTATAGCAGTTTTTCTATCACCTGATCTCTTTTCTCTAGTAGAGAAGGGGGATTGGAAAAAGGAGAGATGTGTGTTGAATTTAATTGTGGATTTAATGAAACAGCAAAACTAATATTAATACTAAAGTAAATATAAAGGATACAAAGTTATATTCAGCCCAGTGACTGTATGGTGGTCACACTAAATGGGAAAGCCATCCTCAGGAGCAGAATGATGAGCAAGCCCCTCCAGAGATCAGGAGAAGCAGGAGAAGGAAGAAGAGGAGGAAGAGCAGGAGGAGCCCCCATCCTCATAAACCCTCTTTATATTGATTGTGATATTTATAGTCCGGGATATATCTGTAGCCAGGTTGGGTCAGCTGCCCTGGCTGACTCCAAACTGGTAACAGCCTGCAGACCATTGCTAGCCAGTGATTCTGTCCCAGTGATACCAGGGCAGACACTAGAGCATATCATTCCTTTCATCACCTACACAAGGATCTGAAAACAGGAGGCTTCAGTTCACTCTGAAAAGAATGCACCTTTAGATATACTAATATTTTTTCTTTT
>VWZY01009673.1:29709-91144 GCA_013399075.1 Chloroceryle aenea
ATTCAATCTGAACTAAGTGTTTTTCAGACTTGAATAGCACACCATAAACCCCATTCTTCCCAGAGTCTCACTCACTATCACAGCACAGGCATATTGTTTAGACCTCTGAATCACAGCCTCTCAGTATACAGAATAAACCCTTGCCAGTCCTTCAGCAAAAGCTCAATTTCATTTCCAGGAGACACTGCAAAGTCTCAGAGGACGGGTGGAAAGCATATGACACACCAGTGAGCTCTGCTGTACAACTTAACTGTTGCCTGTTGTCCTCTTGCAGTAGGCTCTTGGACTAGTCTGTATCTGCTCCAGAGACCTCACCTCCCATGAACTCTTCCAAGTGCTGAGGGCTGTTGCAGAGCTGACCCTGTACAACTTTTGTGAAGATCCTGCTACTAGCAGAGACAATTTTATTGTGGTTTGCCAGTGTGCAGCCGCTGAAGTCAACAATGCAAGAGAGTAAACTGGAGTAAGATATATGGAGAATAGACTCCAGTACTGATAGAGTTATTGGTACGTAACTCAAGATGCTCTAAGCCAGGGCACCGAGGACTGCAAAACTATCGCTACAGAGAACAAGACACCTACAGACCCAGACCAAACAGACTTCTGAAACAATAACCTTCTACATTGTATTCACATTTCTACATGATTTTTAGCCTGGAGGATCAAGCTCCATCTGCTGACAGTGGAGACACTGTATTTCTAAAATCTGGAGATCTTTCCAAAGGCAGGTATTCATGAGTAGCGATAGTTAATGAAATAAGTATCACACAGGACTCTCTGATGCAGGGGCTTCAGAGTTGTGCTTTCATGAGGTTTTGGGGACTTTTAGTCCACTTTTGTTAAGTTTTCCTTTTGCTTTACTGGCTGCACAGAAGCAGCCCACTTGTTCAATATGCGAGTACTCCCCAACAAATTTCTGCTTCACTTAGGCTCCTTACAAATCCCAAGATATCACAATCTTCTACTTTGGATTCATCAACATGGTTTCTTGTCCATCATGAGCTACTAGCCCAGGAGCATCCATCAGCTCATATGTTCATGTATATCAGTAAGCTGCCTCCCTCTCACTCAAGTACGTTCTTGCTGAATGTCAGAGAAAGCCAGGTATCAGCTTCCTTCCTATCCAGTCTCCCCTCTTGCACACTTCCATATAAGGCAGTCTGGAACAGTGAAAACCAAAGCAATCATCTGTATTTTGCTATAATCCACTCCAGGAACAGACCAAGTGTCTGGGTCCTCTTCTTTTAAACCCTTCTTGACAAATGAGCCAATTCCTGTGCAGTGCTCTCCAAGAGAGCCTTTGAATAAATGGGCTTTTTATAGTCAAAGAATTAGATAGTGCTCTTCATCCCTTTCCAAGACGAGGGAAATGGTAAGCCTGTCACTTCATATTTATTTTGATACTCACCCAAATCAGCCAAGACTTTTATTCAGGTCAAATTTCTGAACAAACTGATGACGCTACCCACAAGTTTCAGCTCTTCATCCTTAGGCCATTTAAAGACGAAAAGCAGCACACGCTGATAATGCTGGTGTTCAAAAAGCAAAACCAACTTCAAAGTGCTGTGACTAATTCCACGCAAACTTTGTTGTGAGAGGTGCTTCAATACACTGCACCTCAGGATCCATTGCTAAGACTAATCCTTGGATACACAAAGATTTGCATATAAAGCCAGAGGACCTACATGTAATGGAACATACATCGATTTTAAAACAGTCCAACTACTCCCAAGTTTAACCTGAGTAAGCAAAACCAGGACACAGCTGAGTCTCTACTGGAAGGGAAGGGGTGTTATATTAATTTTTTCTAGCATTGGATTGGTCCCACCCCAAAATTTTAGGATACTTACCTGAAAGCAATCTCATAACTTTCCTTAAAATGAGACTTTGAATCCTGCTAATTATTAAGAAATTGATCATAAGGATACTGCAATCCCATTTTCTTTTTCTGTATCACGGATTTACATATTGCATAGGGTGAACTTAGCAGCCGCACAGCGAATCTCATTTAGAGAGATTAACCTGGGAACACAGAGAGATCTGGAGGGTCTCCAGTAGTTCATTCCTTGTTGCACAGGATTTAAACAGGAATAATTACATTTAGCAAGCACACACACACGCTCAGAAATTAATATATACATGCACTAAATAAAGCAGTGCCTTATCCAGAACAGACGCTCCCTCAGCTGTTTGTTTTCCTTTTATTGTTGCTTTTACAATTTAATGATATATAAAATGTAGAAGAAATCACAGGTGGTAAGCAGATTTGACCTAGAGGATTAATTTCAAGAGAAAACATTTTTAGTTCTTATACAGACAAATATAGTGATTAATGTTGATTTCTTGTGCTCCCCAAGATGTCACTGGTGAGCAAGGAGCAAAGAGTCAAAGCTGGTAATTTGTATTCAGATCACATCAGGAAACATAAAGGATGGTCTCTGATCTCCCAAATGTTTTCCAGATATTCTCAATCTGCTCCACCCAAAATAGCAAAAAAATAAAAGTCTAGATCAGACAAATTTAACACAACACGTTGTCACAGCTCCCACTTACAGTGATTCCCAGAAAAGAGCTGTTTCTCATGGATGTCCCAGTGCTTTGTCTGCCACAGAAACAGCAGCCCTCTGATCAGAAGGTCTGGTCCAGAACTCAGTCAAATTAATGGGAACATTCTAATTTCCAAAGGCTGTGGATCAGGCCTAGACTGATGTGGCAGAGGGGAGGGTAGAGAAAGAACGGTTACTAGCTAATTCTAGGCCTGATTTTAGTACTTTCATCATCAATGACAAAGCTACAAATATATTTCACCAGTGCTGGACTGAGTCCTAAGAGGAGGTCTTGCTGAACTATTCTGCCTCTGCCCCAGTCTCTATAGGGAAACCAAAGCAGCCAGGTTTCCCTTTCCCCCTGGGCTGACTCCCTGCTCTTGTTGTGGTTAGTCCCCTCCTCCCCTGCACAGTGTGCCTGGGCTCCTGATGCCACACAGACCCTGAGACCCTCTGTGATGGAAACAGCTTCACTGCTTCTCCCAAATGCCAGCCCTCACTGGGTAGCAGGAGCTTGCTGGGCAGAGATATCAATACAGCAAAGCGTTGGAGGGAAGCAGGAAGCTGGCTACATCGCAGCCAACACGAAGAAAGATCCTCCTGGAAATATTCCAGCCATCCTCCATTTAAACATTCAGGTCTTTTCTCCGTTTATAAATTCAGGATTTTTTTCCCTCAGCACTCTCTTCACACTCCCCCCCAGAGATCTCCTGCTATTCACTGTGGAGTTCCAAGTCACCTGCTCTTAGCTGGACTTGGCACTGACCACCCCAAATGACAGAAGAGAGAAAAGTTGAAAGCAAAAACTCTGACAAGCAATTCTTACCCCCACACCCCAGATACATTTATCCCTCCTAATTCCTGGTCCACTTATACACATTACTTCTGCTTAAGAAAAGTAAATCCAGTGCCAAAACATAGCTCTTTGGTTAAAAAAGTGTTACATTCAGCAGAGGTTTAACTCTAGCATACTAAACATGGAGTCATTAGGATTTAATGCTATTGAAATGGAAATTGAGACAGAAACCTTTCCAGTTCTTACACATCACTTTAGATTTGGAAGAGGACAACACCGACTGTAGTAGCATTAAAAGATCCTCCAGACCAATGTGCCCTTGATCACAAATACTGGAAGCATGAGGCACAACGTAAGCTCTTGCCGATGTCTTCCAGCGTCAGGCAGCAAGGAAGCTGACACCTCACTAAAGACCACATCACAGCCTCGCTGTGCAACAGAGAAAAGTTAGCAACAAAACAGCGCAATAGGGCCTGTCAAGATGATGATCCTTCTCTTCATCTCAGCGGACTCTCGCAGCACAGCTCTCACCAGTAGCTCAAGGCAGAGACAGTTCTTTTCCTGAGCTCTGCTTGTGCAGCCCCCATGGGGCATGAGAAGGTGCCTGGATCCTGGCAGCCATTGCTGTACTCCTATGGCTCAGATTGCTGACAAGGGATTCAGGAATGACATTTTCCTCCCAGTATAATGAGGTATTTAGTCATTAACAACGGAGCCTTCTGGGCCAGAATTCCAGCTGCGTCTGAGATCTTGCCTCCACAAAGATATGTTTTTTTCCAGCACACAGGTGTAGTCTGAGGAGGAAGGGAAAGGGTTGCTTTAAAATACCAATCCAGGGATTTTTGGTTGCAGTGGTTGAAGGTTTCCATTCACTTTTAGATCGGGTTAAGAAATCTCTTGCTTCTCTTTTCTGCCACTTCACAGCTGACGGTTGAGCTTCTGTGCTTGCCGCTCCTTTGCCTCAAAGGCAAACTTGGTGTCCTGCAGCTGGGCAATGGCCTCCTTGGCCTCCTTGAGGTCCTGACAGATGTGCTCATACTTCTCTGTCAGCTCCCTGTTCTCTCGGCGCAGCTCCTGTACCACCTGGTTCACCTCCTCCGTCTGCTTGGTGCAATGGATCTTCAGCTGCTCTACCTCAGAGAGCATGATCTCCATGTTCTTGACCAGTGACTCCAGTTTCTCTTTGGACATGGCGTCAGGATCGGTTCTACTCAGTCTGCCTAACCCAAACCCAAAAGGGACAAAGAAAGCCACCCTGTGTAACATGCACCAGGGAGTCCGGCACTCGCAGTCTTCTGGTCTGTTTTTATACTCCCTCCTGCTCATCCTCCTCCCTTCCCTTTACTTCCCCAAAGTGTCTCTAATCTTCTTTGCCTGGTTAATCTACTTATTTTTATTGCGCTGTAGAAATCTACTGAAGGGCTGACAACCCCGCAGTAACATATGTGCTGTGCAGCAAAAGCCAGAGCAATAATGAGATTCTATGCAGTCTGCCCATAGAAAAACAGCTTTCACCTGAAAAATTCTCTTGAGAACCCTGTGCAGTGCCCATTAGAGTACAAAGAAGCCTCTTCAAGACAGATGCCTTCTCCAGCCTGCACCCAGTCCCAAGAGCACAGCCTGACTTTCACCTTACATATATCGAGGCGAGCAAGCTTACAGCAATATAAGCCAGGTATAGGCAAAGAAGAGAACTAGCCTCAGTTTCTCTTCCTCTGTTCCTGTTTGGGCAAGATGGAAGGAACAAAACATAACTTTCTATTTTTTTTTTCCAGGAAAAGCTCTATCTAACAACCAACTCCACAACAGCCTGTACTCCATCTTCCATTGAAGGAGCTCACAATGGTTATCACAATCAGTGGCAAACACAGTTTGTGGACCATGTACCACTTGAAGGTGGCTTGTGTTCTGTTAGGGATATGCAGGCTAGAGATTTTAAACCCTGGTTCCATTCCCCTCTTGAGGTTACTTCAGCTCTATCAGTAACATTGGCCACAGAAGTTATACAGAAACTTCTTCCTGGACTCAAACACCACCCACAACAGAGTCTTGAACTACTGCTGAACACTACTATGAACCTGTGCTAATGAGGACTGGGACATGCCAGTCTGACAATACACTGATTACTCAGGTCACACCGGGCAGCAGGATGATCCCAGCAGCCACAAGGGATTGAGGGAGTCTGGCCGACTTTCTGAAGTTTGACCCAGACTTTCTAATGTGTCCAGTTAATTAATGCACTTGTCTAGACAATAAGAATCATTAATTAGCCAGCAATCTGATGTAACAGTATCACCCGTGAGAAATTTGGCTGAAAAGGCAGCGTTATTGCATGTGGCTCTCCAGACAGGAACACACACAATTTAGCACTGCTTGTCTGGTCCCAGGGTATATACCATGGCAGAGACAAGAGTACAGGCTTGCCCTTGCATAATTTGCAAAGTAAGGACAGACAAGAGTGTCTCACTCCTTCCTCCCCACATCATGAACATTTCCCCCAGGCTGACTTAGCACCTTTTCAAAAGCCCTCAGCTTGTTCTACACACCCACAGAAATTCAGAGTCTCCTTTGCCATATATCACACACAGATGGGGATCTGTCCTCACTGTATTCACCTCACAGGAGTTATGTTCCAGGGCACAATACTGTGCAATGGCTTTTATTCTTGCCTGCTGTTTTGCAATCCCAGTTCCATTAAAAAACACCCCTAGGTAAGAGGGGTAGTCCCATCACACACAATTCAGTAACAGGTTGTGAGAGAATACATGTGCTCACATGCACAGCTCCCACAAACACAATTTCCTCCATTTTCCTCCACAAAACATAGCTGGGGAAAAAAAAGAAAAAAAAGGCAATCGAGAGTTCCAGATGCTTCATCCCAAAACTCATTCCTCCTTTCCCCCTAATAGGCTCAAAGAAATTAAGCTCTTTCTTCCAAGGAATTTTACATCTCCTGCAGCACTGGATGAAAACACTGCTGGACGCTGGCCAAGCTCTGGCAGTGTTCAAAGGCCTGGGACTTCTCACAGCTGGAGGTTGAAGAGTCACTCACAAAGCCAAACATCCCACTGCCTCACACACAAGTGCACCACTGGACCCCTCTCATGCTGGCAGATGGAGCGCTTTGTACCACACTTTGAAATGAGCAGGAAGAGTGACATCCTTCAGATGAAAAGAGAGTGGGAGAATCTAAACATAATTAGAATATGTCCTAAAGTCCTTGAAGAAACATTTGCACTGGCTGCCAGCCCAGATCCCACGTGATGCACATGGCACTGGAATAGGCTGGAACACGCTGCAGCATTAGAAAACAGCAGGTCTTCATTAGCGAGGAATCTTCCCTGGCTCCACAACTCCACATACTGCACCCAAACGTTTTAAATCAAGCAGAATTACAAAGATGCATAAAGGGAGTGCCACAGAGGTCATTTACTTGGATGTTAATAATTGATACATCACCTCTCACTATCTTACTCTCAAAATTATTTAAGTTGCCTTGGATACAGACAGAATCTTGGCAACAGAAACTGGGTACGAGACACTACTGAAATAATAATGTAAAATGAAAACAAGGAGTAGCATGAGAGGAGTTTCTAACAAAGAAAGATGGGAATCATTACTAGGTTTGGTTTGATTTAAAATGTTCTTTGATGAAGTAAGAATTAAAAACAGGCTCATGAAAATTGCAGTGGGAGAATGATGCATAAGTCACTAAAACTAGAGAAATACAGCAGTCTCCACGTGACTAGTTTCTTACCTTTGGTCAATGCTGGACTCTTCTGTTGAAGAAGAACTGGAAGCAGAGGCAAACACCAACCAGAGTGAATTCATCTGGGAAAAATGCAGACCGGCATACCTGAGAAAAACAATTCAAACCACAAGAATTCAGTGCAAAAGGGCACAGAGCAAACAGCGGTGTTAGGAGTGGTGGGGAAATAGCATGTTAGGCAGAAATCTGTGACATGACACTGCAGGGCAAAGTAATAAAGTACTGCTAGGCTGTATTAAATAGAGGCATTGCACCTTGGGGGGGATGAAGTACCTTCACCTTCTCTCTCCCTCCAGCCCGCTGGAAGGGAAATGTAATGTCTTGTTCTGGACATCTTGTTATAAAAGGGACAAAAAATAGTTTGAAGCTTAGACAAATGCCCAGAGTAGGTGCTGGTTTCAAGAAACGCAGACTCTAAGAACCAGGTTTAGGAAGAAGGCCTGAAAGCTGCAGGGTGAGATATTTGTAAGACTGTTCTGCAGTCATGCCCAAGTCTTCTGCACGTTCTAGGGAACACAGCTCAGCTAGAAGAATGCTTCTGTAATTACTAAGGACTCGACTGTGCAACTGTCATTTTGAAAACACCAGTGATTTCTCCGCACCCAGCCAAACAGTGCCTGCCTGGTCATTTCATAGCCATACCGAATCAGGAAAAGCTGGAGTTAAACCTCTCACTACAGAAAACACTACATTGAGACACACCATTGCTAAAGCTATCAGCCTTCTCTTGCATGTTCTTCCTCTCTTCCACCTTTCCATCACACATGTGGATTTGAGATCTATGAAAGTAGGAAAGGTAGAGCTAACTGAGAACACCACCACAGGGGAGCAACCATGGGAAACATCTACTCCTGCTTTTGTGGGTGGCAGAAAGACTCTAGAAAGGGGCACAGGTAGAAATGAAACTTCTGGTGCTTTCCCATAATGGCTGGGAGCCACCACATTGGACTGCAACACCACGCTCATCTGTGCTGCCTTTAGCACTAGAAGCAAATGGCAGGATGAGGTTGCCAAGCTGAGGATGGTTCATGTGACACATACTTGTGACTTATTCACAGGTCTTCGAGCCAAAGAGAAACAACTGTTCCTCTCACCCAGAAATGCAGGTTTCCCATCACATGCAAACCTCCGAGACTGAGGAGAAGATGCAAAAATCATACCATTTTACTATCTGTCCTATAGCAGACCAAGCCATTTTGCTTCTAGCTTATTTGAAAGGGGTCCTGGGGAGTTTGATGAAATAAAACAGTCAGTGACCTCACTCTCTCTCTGGGGTATTCTCAGCAACACAAGGGGGACAATTCACTAGCCTAGATTTTTAAATCGGAAGAAGAAACTGCAAACCCCAACAAGAATGGCTTTTAAATAACTGCTCGGGCTGACAAAGCAAACCACTTGGTGTAAACCCTGCAGGATAAGAAGTAAAACTACAAACCACATACCTCATCTTCTCAGGCACATACTTACGTTGCTGTACCTGTTTCTAGTAGTATCAGCCACTGACAGGATGCCCAATGCAACTTTCACAGAACGATAGTTGGAGACAGCACTTCACTGTCCCACAATAGCTAGTTTAAGGTTATCATCCCCAGCTAGCACTGGTCAGTCACTATTTTAACAGCTGACTTGGTTTTTTAAATACATACAGTGTATCTAACTCTTAACTCTAGTAACAGCATTAGAGCTCTCCACACTGGTTTCTCTTGCAGCCTTTTAACTTATCCCCAGTTTATCCCCAGCAGCACATCTAGCAGCCAGTGCAGCAAGTGCAAGCTCTGTGCTTCCCCATCTAGGAAGTCCACTCGGGTGAACATGTTACACAAACACACTCATTACAAGCTTAAGCATAAAAAAACTCTCATCTCTATAATTATAGTAAAAACATTAAAAAAACCCCAAAACAAAACAACAACCCAAAACACTACCAAGCAGCAGCTGGAGGCACCAATCATCCCTGTACCAGAGAGTGGGAGACATTTGTATCCAGCTGTTCAATTTGTTTCTAACAAAAGACAAACACCATTGCTATGTATGTCAAAATATTCAGCACTCTGGAAGACATTGACATAATGATGATCTCATCCTGCAGAGCTCAGAGATTATTGATAAAATCTGCTTTCTTTTGAAAACATGAGATTTAATTTTAGCTACTACTCTTAAGTATCAATCATATCTCCTGCAATTTGGCAGAACATGAGTTGAGCTGGACATAAAACTACATGATTTTAGAGGCTTTGATCTAAAACACTGCACCAAAAGGATACCCACCTTAAATTATGATCAAAACCCTTGACACAAATTAGAATAATATGCCTCAATATCGTAAGCATCTACAGAGGCATTACTGAATACTGAGTTATCTTTTTCAAGTCTGCCCCCATTTACTCACCAGTCAGATCAAAACACTTTAAGAATTAATTTAGCATAATAGAGCTCAGTAGAGAAAAAGTCATTATCTTTAACAGTTATCCCCAAACTTATTTGTCCTTAAGAAATTGAGTAGTATAAACACCAAGCAGTGATATGTTGTGTCTATAAACTGAAAAAAAATCCTCTACTAGAGTTTTTACCACCTAAGAACAGGAAGAAACAGTTCCCTTGTGCTACAAAATTATTTAATATTTGTGGCAAAAAAATTTCCAAAGCGGGACAAAGTCTTGAAAACTTCAGATTAAATAAAATGGTGAAAAATTGGAATTACTTTTTTTTAACTGTGAAGCATGTTTTGAAATAGAAGCTGTTTTAACCTAAGAACTTCACTTTGCTCAGAGTGTCAAATCGGAAAGTTCCCAAAGCCGCTCCAAACTGCAACACAAAGAGTGCTGGTTCCTTGGCCCGTGCCCCATCTGAGGGGGTGTTCACTGCTCCTTCCTCACAGCGCTGGAAGCCAACAAACACTGCAAAAAGGAAGGGGAAAGAGGAAAGAACTACCTTCCCTTAGTGTGGATGGGGGCCAGCCACCATCTCTAAAGCTTGCAAGGGCAGATCAGATCTACAGAATTCAGATGATGGTGCTGGTAACTCAGTGAACAATGTACCCTGAGGTCTACATAGAGCTGATGAAAAGGTTTAGTGGTAGCATTAAACAAATAAAAGTCAGTAGCTATTCAAAACTGCTAAAACTGTGACAGCATTTCAGTCAAGGGAGCATCGCAGACTTTTTGTGGTAACTGGCTGGCTTCCCTCTAATACCAGTAACTCATCCACAGATAAAGGGACAGGAATGATAGTCAAAGGTTTGTCTAACACAGCTTTCCATGTTACATTGAACTACGGGCTGCTGGAAAGGAGGGGAAGGAGCAAAACCCAGTTATTCATGAGCAAAACCTTAGAGAAAGGAAAAAAAAAGTATATTTAAAAAAATTTTGCAAATAAATAATTAAGTTTGGAAATATTATTGCATTTATTCCATGGTGTGATTTGTCCTAAAGAGTGTCCAACCTAGACAGCACATGCAGACTTCAGGAAAACAAATAAAATTCCCCAACTGTCGCTATTATTCAGTACATACCAAAATCGTGGTTCAAACAAAACATGCATATTGCTTATTTGCAGGATGTGAAGTTATGTAATCCAGTACCATAACCAGACTACACCAAATAAATTGGCAATAGCACAGATATCAGTAATTACTGAGAAATTTGATCTGGTGAGAAGGAAGGTCTGGTTTTGTGCTAGATATACATGAACATTCATGTCATTTTCAGTTCAGGATGCCAAATTCTATTATAATGATTATTTTGACATAACATTTAAAATTCTCCCAACTCAGCTAAACTGATCTCTAAAAAGCAGCTGAAATTCTCTCAGTTTTCTGTGGATTTCTCTTTACTGCCTACTGTACATTTAAAAATAAGTCACCCTCCGTTATCCAAATACTTCAAGGCATTTCTAATGTCATTTTTTCAGGGGCTACGGATTTTGCAGCAATATATAAATAAAACTCAATGCTGTTTGGGAAGCTTCAGAGACTCTACAGAATGGAAGCACTGAGGATGAAAGGACTTCCTCAAAAATGATGCTTTTTAACTATGGGAGATCCATGATAGTGGGAAGCTCTTGCCCAGAACTACTTAAAATAGTTTCAATAGTTTAACCACGATGATAAACTGTGGTATAAATGAAGATTAGCTTGCCAGGTGACTGTCTTCCTACTAGCTTGTTGTAAGATCCGTCTCTCAGCAAATCCCAGTCAAAACACCATCAAGGCAAACAAAAAGCACTGAACTTTCTGTGGGCAACAAGAAGCATCTTCACAGTGTTTTATCCCTAGTTCCCTGTCACATAAACAGCCTTGACGATCTGTAAGCAGATTATGTAGACAACAGCTTCATCTCCACAGGAAGTGTGATTAAAAGGTTTATTGCTACTATGACAACAGCCAGGTTCTGCTGTTCTTAAAATAGTTTTGAAACCTTAGCAATGCCTGGAAATGCATACATGCTTCCCCTACAGGGTTCATCATGTGCTAAATACAGTCCTTCAAAAGGAAATCATATTTTATAACAGTCTACTTTTCTTAAGCGTGTATTTTTATCATGCTCTTTAATCCCTTGTTACGAGCACTAAGAATAGAAAGCAGTAAAAAAGGCCCAGTGCTGCCACGTGGCTGCGATTACAGCTTTAGCAGTGATTATTGCTGGGAGCTGCCCACAGATACCAGCGCAGGCATCACTCACCCACTTCTGCTCCAAGGCCACCTTTGTTTCTTGCCCCCAGCCAGTAATCAACCCCCTCCTGCTGGAATGGAGCACCCTGGGGACCAACCAGCCCTCCAGCTGCTTCATGCTGCCAGACACCAGCCACTTCTGATCTTCTTACAAATCTCTCTCTTGACACCTGCAGGTATTCTGCTGCATCCAACTCTGCATTAATTCCTTCCTCACAGGTAACAACCAGAAGCAGAATGCGTCACACAGTTCATTACCAAACAGCACCAGTTAAGTTCATGCTCAGGGTGTAAATCTGCCAATAACCAAATGGTAGCAGGACATTCTTCATTTGAGTATGCTATTGTATCAGCGATTAGCATTTTACTGTTGAGGGTGGCTTGAATAAACAATTGATTCAATCAAATATGCAGCAAATATATTTGCTGAACATCCAGCTGCGCTCTGCGGTGTTCTCCATGTTCCTGCTGACTTGTACAACACCACCACTAAGAAGTACAATGCTTAATTCTGACAG
The DNA here is from genome assembly GCA_013399075.1 of Chloroceryle aenea. Lineage (NCBI taxonomy): Eukaryota > Metazoa > Chordata > Aves > Coraciiformes > Cerylidae > Chloroceryle > Chloroceryle aenea. Next base: position 42,008 of record VWZY01009673.1, read on the forward strand.
CAGCACTACCCAGATGAAAGCGGGTGACCCTTATCTAAATCTACTGAAATCAGAAAATTAATATGAACACAGAAGTCTCCAGTCAGCTTAGATTAAAAGCGTATTTTAAAACAAAAGAAAGTGCAAGTCTAATCCAATTACATTGGTACTATCCATTGGCATCTCTTGATGCTGAATTTGCCTTCCTGCAGCAAAGGAGGCTTTAAAGAGAAGAGAACCAAATTTGGGATGTCAGACTCAGTAAGCGATTGACAGTTTCCTCATGCAAACTCCAGTTCTGTCCACTCCTGTCAAGGAAGGCTGCTTCTCTTCTACTGAGTTCATGAATTCCTGACAGATGAGAATTTGTCCTTTAATTGAGATTTCTCAATAATTTAAACCTACCCGGCAGTGACTGCTACACACCATGCTGAATTTTCCAGGAGAACTGATGCTGTCAGTAAAAAAAGAACTTTTTTATATATCCCCAAAAGATGACATTAAAAACAGAATAAAGTAAGAAAACAAACAGGTAATTAAATTAGCATATTGGAATCATCTGCAAGTTCAGTATTTAACCTCAGAAGATAAAACACTACTAAGATAGTGGCCAAATCAGGTCCCAGGTATCATTTTTAGAGGAGGTTTTATCTCCTAGTTCCAAACCCTAGTTCTCTTCTGACAACATTTCATCATCACATCTCAGAACTAGATTGGAATCAAGAAATATACATATCCTGGCACAGTTTTGTGGCCGTGCACTGGCCCTTCACCAAGTCCCATCTTGCTTGTACTGCAGGGAGCCCAGAATTTGAGACAGAACTCAGAGGTGGTCTAACCAGTGCTGAGCAGAGATGCAAAATCACCTGCCTTGATCTGCTGGCAGCACTCCTGCTGGAGCTCAGAACACTGCTGATATTCTTTGGTGTAAGGGTGCACTGCTTCCTCCATCAGCTGTCCACCTGGACCCCAAGGTCCTTTCTGCAGAGCTACTTTCCAGCTGGTCAGACACCAGTACGTACTGGTGCCTGGGGTTACTTCTCCCCACATGCAGGGCTTTGCGTTTCTCCTTTCTTCCCAGTTCTCCAACCTGTTGAGGTTCCTCTAAATGGCTGCATAGATATCTGGTCTATCAGCTACTCCTTCCATTTTTGCATCATCTGCACACTTGCTGAGGCTGGACACCATTCTGTTATCCAGATCATTAATGAAGTTGTTGAACAGCATTGACCCCACTATTGAGCCCCGTGATATACCACCAATGACTTCCCTCCAATTGGACTTTGTGCTGCTGATCACAACCCTCTGGGCCAGAGCATTGGGCCAGTTTTCAGTCTATCTCACGATCCCCTTTATCTAACCCATGTCTTCTTATTTATGATGTTATGGGAGATGGTGTGAAAAGCTTTACAGAAGTCGAAGTAAACAACATCAGCTGCTCTCCCTTCATCCAGGAAGTCAGTCACCTCATTGTCAAAGACTCATTAAGCATGTTTTCCCCTTCATAAATCCATGGTAACTATTCCAAATAACCCTCCTGCCCTTCATGTATTTGGAAGTGCTTTCTAGGATGATTTTCTGCATCCAGGACTGAAGTCGACTGGCCTGTAACTCCCCAGTTCTTTCCTGATCTTCTTGAGGACGGAGGTGAAATTTGCTCTTTGTCTTCACAAGCCTCTCCCAGTTGCCATGACCATTCAAAGACAATTGAGTGACCTAGCAATGACATTAGCCAGCTCACTTAGTATTCATGAGTGCAGCCTGTTAAGTAGATCCATGCTCCCTAACCTGGCCTCTTTGACCAAGGTTAAGTCTACCTTGTTCCAGACTTTCCTTCTGATCTCAAGGGTATGGGATTCCTTAAGGCCAGTCTTACCAATAAAGACTGAGGCAAGGAAGGCCACAAGTACCACAGCCTTCCTTTTCCACATCATTTGTCACAAGTGTCCCATCCAGCTGGACAGGGGCAACCTTTTTCCCTAGTCTTCCTTTTGCTGTTACATAGCTGTGGAAGCCTTTCTTCTTGCCCTTCATATCCTTTGTCAGATTCAACTTTAGAGGGGCTTTGGCTTTCCTAACCCTACCCCTTCATGATCAGAAAGCAATTCTATGCTCCTTTATGGTCATCTGCCCCTGCTTCCACATCTTCTGCACTTCCTGCTTGGGTTCAGTTGCTCAGCCTTGCTGATCCAATGCAGGCCTCCTACTGCCTGTGCTTGACTCTGCTTGTCAGGATGGGCTTTTCTTTAGGTCTTCCATACAGAGACAAGGCAATCCCCCAAAGAAACATCTTCAGTAGCAGTTAACTCAGACAAATCTGAACTTTGCAGTGAGTATGTCTCCAAAACAACAACAACAAAAAGCTGCTAGGGAAAAGCTCTTTTTCAATCACACTGATATGAAATCAACACCAAAATAACAATACACACTGCTGTTCATGAATTGTTTCTTCCTGAGCATCCTGTGTATTTTTCCTGGGTAACACTGATCTTCATTATGCCAGATGGTGTTTCAGGATATTCTCATATTGGGTTTTTTATGCCTTAATTATACCTTATGGTTGTTTCTGCAACAGGCTTTGACAGACTCTCTAGAAGAACACACAAAGCAGCTTTTAGAAGAAAGTACTTCTACAGAATTCAGTTTGAAGCTCTTATGTTAGGAAATAAAGCAGCTACTTAAAAGTATCTTAAGACAGGAATCTTACACTTTAAATGTTGAATAAAACCAGCTACAATGTTTAGGCCTCCAACAACTTTAAATGATAGCTTTAAAACAATATAGTAAAGGCAAGATAAGTCAGGATACATGCAACTTTTATTTTAATAATTAGACAAATACAGGAAAATTTGCAATAATCTATCAAAAACATATCAAGAACCGGAAAGGTGTTTAAAAAACATTCACATTCAATTCATATTATGTACAAACCAGTGTTTGTAAAAAAGCAAACAGCAAATGCTTTGAGTGTAAAATAATTCTATTCTAGATCATGTATCAGCGTTCCCAATGACCAAGTTACCACTGAGATGCAATCACAGTGCAGACACATTCCACAGTCTACTAAATACGCTTCAACAGCATCATTACCAAAGGTAATTTTTTCTTTTTTTTTTGTAAAATAAAGCATTTTGAGAAGTTTTGTCACACAGTACTATCCACACATGTCCTTCTGCATATTTAATTCTTAACTGCACTAATGGCAGAGGAGTTGTCACCTACAGATCCAGAGTACACATCTACATCTCTATAGGTACAGATACATTTCCATATATCCGAGAAGCACCAGTCCTCTAAGCCTGAAACAGACACAGTCCGCTCTGTACACTGAGATCAGCCACTTTTAGTGGAGCACAGCCCTTGATTATCTGGCTTGAAGAAGCTATCATCTGCCCAGTCAGAACTATTTTGAATGTGTTGCAATTTCATGTGCGTACCTTCCAGGCTCACCTCCCACAGATGACATTTGAATTTGAGTGCCACCGTAACAGCCACACATAGACAAGACAGCATCATACACCTTTGCTATAAGGCCAGCTTCCAGGGACCTCTCTTTTTTGGTCTGCGTTAAATCCCCCAAGAGAAAAAGAGAAAGATAAAAAGAAAAAAAAAAAAGATAGTGGCTGTTTTATGATAGTGGCTGTTTTATGATAGTGGCTGTTTTTCAGGCAAATCTGTAACACAGTATTATGCTTTCTCATATATTTCTTTGAAGCTTCGCCAAAGAAGGAGACTAATCACTGATAGAAGCTGAAAGGGGAGAGAAAGCTGTCATGATACCCAGTCCCAAAGCATAAATACTGGAACAGTCACACAACAGTTACCAGTCAGTCTGCTTGGGCACAAAGGAGATGAATCTAGCTGCTCGGGTTACACAATAGTTCTCTCAGAGCTACAGTTTAATGTGTTGTCTGTCATTAACATGCTAATTTAATGATAATGAAAACTCTCTCAAAAATGCAGACTCCATATCACAGTTTTTTTAGTTACACTGAGCTAACTGAGCTCAAATGGTTCACACTCTCAGATTGGTATTTTAAGACATAGGAGAGAAAAGTGATACAACCTTCACACTTACCTATTAACAGCCCTAAACTATTCCCAAATGGACCTTACAGACCCAATTACTGAGATGATCTCGTTTGGAACATATGCTACCATGACTTGGTACAAGAGAGCAAATCTAGAAAGTTTCAGCTGGTTTTTGAAGGCATAAGAAAGAGTTGGGAATAAGCAGTGTACTTTAACAAATACTGGCCTAGGCTTGAAAAGTAATTCCCTTTAAAATTTATTTTGAGATTCAAATACATAAACTTGAACAGTTTCTGTGAATGTAAATTTTTTAGTCTCTCCCACTGTAACTCTACACTAGCTCAGAAATTGAAACTTCGGAAAGAAGCAGCAGCTCTGGAGAGTGGAAGACCAGCAATTTAGTGTTTGAAGATTCTGAGCTCTTCCTTAGGTTGTGTATCTAACACCCATTCAAGTACGTGGAAAGGTTTTTGTACATTTCTATAGATTCTAAAGCAACTCTTCATGGAGCTAGGGCTCTCATGGTACATACTTAAGCCAAAAGCCAAACAATGAAGATGACTGCTCTATTTAAGTAACAACTCTTAACTGAGAGTCAGATCAGAGATGCAAACAGATGCTGGTGATGCCAACCCTTAGCAAATCTGTTCTATACAACCAAACAATAGTTAGGATGCCAAATAAAACACACAAGAAAATTTTCTTAGATGTAACGCTCAAGAGACAAGATATAATAGTATAAAAAACCAACTCAAAGTCTTGTAAAAAAAAAAATCAGAGGGAAAAACCAAACAAAACAACCAACCTGTTTAAGTCAGGCATCATTGCAGCAAAATATGGAACAGTGATTTAAGCTAAACACAAGCAAGTTTGACTTGAAAAGTCAGTGTAAGCAGTTTTGCCGTGGTTAGTTTATTAATGTTATCCACGACGAACTGACACACAAATGAGATGAATAAAAGTACTTTAGAGCAGACAATATATTTTATGAAAATGTAAATGCTAACACTACAGTTAGCAAGTTGTACTGGAAAAGAGACTGACGTTTCCAAGGTCAATCAAAGCAAGCCTTTCTTGGTTTTAAAGCAGATTTACACATCACAGCCTTTCTTCCCTTATTTGGGCAATAGTTGGTGAGCATCTGTGATGTCTCAGTCCCTTGAATCTATAGGCACTGAAACAAAGCTCAAAAAAAAAAAAGGTAAAAGGAGTTTGTGTCAGGATTTTGACAGTTGTTCTACTTGGCAAGGACTCCAGTATCAAGATGCAAATAAAATGGAATGCCCGTCGATAGTATCCACTCCCCATGCTTTCCTCAGAGAAAAATGACTTGTACAGTCGATGGCAAAACCAACTTCATCTCACACAAGTCTCACTTCCAAGCAATTATTCATTAATGAGTTCTTTCAAATGAAGAAAACAGAGTTTAGCAGTTTTAACATTTGAATCAGTTCTTTTTCTTACAAGAGGTTCAGAATTTCGTATCTTCTTTTCAGTGATTTTGAGCTGTCTTTCATTTCTCAAGTCTTCAGTTCCTCACAGGAGAGGTAAAGTGAAGAGGGCCACAAGTTTTGCTCCTCGATAACACAAAGTAACACCTCACCTAACTTAAGTATCCTTACTAATAAGGATACTGCATGGAAAAAAAAGAATCCCTGCTCAATGTGAGGTGTTAGATGGTCAAGTGACTCATACTTCAGGTCAAGAGAACTGTAAACCACATTTCTGAAGGGGAAAAATTTCAGTGATGCATTAGAAATCCTTCTAATAGCACTCTGGCCTCTAGATCTGCTAAGTTCAACTCCATCTGGGGGTGTTGCAAATGTCTACTTATTTGATGAGAATTTCAATGGAAGAAACATATGCCACCAATGCAGTTCATGCTGTTAGGGACTGTTCTCAAACACAAGGTTTGAAATGGTGTTCTAGCAAAATGATTTGCAAAAATCACAAACAGTTAAGTCCTGAAATTGCTTTTTAATATAGCTTATTAACCTTTTAGAGACTAAGATCCAATTTAGGACCTCATGGTCCATTAATGCCAAATAATTCAGTCCAAGTCTAAGTAACTACATAAACTGGAGCAGGTGTATGGAAGGTGCACTCCATGCTTGAGGATACAAAGTATTAAAACTGAGAAGAGGCTCTACTTCCAGTATGAAAAAACAAAGCTTTTAAATTTACTAATCCAAGCACGCTCAGGCACAGAGGCTATGAAGTGGTGGAGCACTCTTAAGAGTGACAGCATTTTCTCCCTTTGTCAAATTGCTACAAAGTCCTTTATTCATCAAGCAGAGTCAGAACTCCAGTCAAAAAAAATCACTGCTGAAGAAGTCCAAACTGGGTGCACTCTCTCTCTTTCCAAGCAGTTAAAGGGACAAGTTCCATATGATTTATCAGCTTCCTCTGTTAACACCAGAGAAGTCCCGAGCACCCTTAATGCAGTGAAAATAATCAAGCTGTGGCAAGAGATCACATTGCTGGTGGAAGCATCAACAATTTTCACAAAGGTGGTCCTTACCAGAGATATGTGTATCAGATTACCCCTGATACAATAGCAACCAGTTTAGACTGGCCATTGGGAAGAAGCCACTTTCATACAGGAAAATTCATATGGTGCCCAGTGCAGCAGTTGTCTCAGGGGAAAAAAAAAAAACAACAAATAAAAAAATTAAAATCAAACAAACCAAAAAAAAACCCGAACAAAACACTATTGGAGGAAGTTGTAATGATTCAGGCTTGGTATCTTGAGTATTAAACTTCAGTCTCACTTGAGAACAGAGGGAAAAACATTTTCCTCCTCCCAGATTTGCTACAAATATCCACAGAATACCACAGCATCAAGTGTGCTAGATATAAAACTGATGGAACGCTAGCTGGTCCATAAAGGGCTGCACCAAGTTATCTGTAGCAAAGTAAAAAACTAGCCCAAAGGTTATAGAGATTGGAAGAGCTGGTAAGGCCTTCTTAAAGATGGCAAGAAGCAGAAGTGTAAGGCACAGACCCTGAGGAGAATAAAAAAAAAAAAAAGACAAAAAAAAAACATACAGAGAAATTAGGAAACTCTGACAAGCAAAATATGATATATATAAGCATTAAAACCCATAGAAATGCAAAATTTGTCTTCCTAAACTTAAGACTTGAGTGACAAATGTACAGCCAATGAAGATCACAGTTAAAGCCATCACCGGTTATCAGTCTAGCCACCAAATAAATAAATTTCAAAGAAAAAAATGTAGCAGTTATGACTTTGCCCCCGATGAACAACAGAAACTACCCCTTTTACAATATTACATTATACTCACAATTAATATGGCTACAAAGCATGCTAAAGTTGTATTCCAATCCCCACTTGCTGTTGCAGAGGCTTTGCCAACAAGGACACTGTAGAAAATGAAGTCTCCTAAACCTAGTTTTACTCCTCCTGCAAAAGTGAACATACAGCAGCGTTAAGTATCACACAGTCTATTAACATGACATAGCAGCAATTGCCAGAGAATAAAACAGATTTACATTAAGTATCAATAAGATTTGCTAATAAGAACATATTATTTTCAAAACTAGTACCACTTCTGAATCAAGTGAAAAACTCACATGAAACAAGATGGCTTAGGAATATCACAACATCCAATTAATTCAACCTACAACTAGAATTTTTCTCTACTCCTAGTCTCTTGCACATACAAATGTGGTATACGCAAACTCAGATATTTGCAATTACATTTGTTGAGGGTCTGTTCACTTTTGGTTGTCATGTCACATTCAACAGAATATTGAAGTCCAATTCCTGTAAGCTGGCTGAGGGAGGGGGAAAACATGTAAGTCTCTTGCAGATGTTGTTTTATTTGCCAGTTAAGAAACTTATATGCAGCAAAATATTCTACTGCCCTCAAAATTTTTCTACAGAACTCTTACTAAGTAGTTCTAAAAAGCACTTGTGTAATTCAGTCATATCACAGAGGCTGTGAGGCTTAGGAAAACTCCTTAGTTAATGTCTCATTCTTTTAAACAGTAATTACCACCTTAGTAACAACTCTAGGAGCACAATACTCATTATTTCTGCAAACAAAATAATGAAGATTTCCTGAACACCAGTTCACTTTCAAGCGACGCCAGTCCAAGATATTAAGTCAGAGAGGCCAACATCAGGTCACCAGCTGTTTTCATTTGGCCTGTCATTTACTTTGTCATCTGATTACAGTCCAGCCCAAAACTCACATTAGAGTTCCGGGAGGAACTCAAGAGCATAAAAACAGAGGCGTATGGTTCATCACTGGGGATGAAAAGAAAGGGAAAAAAGGAGGGGAAAGAAAAAAAAAGGCACACAAGAAAAAAAAAAAGAGAAAAACAAAAAGGGAGTGAAAAAAAAGGCAGCCTCCAATCTACGGTTTAGAACAGTGCATTCATGAAAAGCTCTTAAGCACTAAAACACTGTTTAACTGCTGAAACAAAAGTTGGCTGCTTGCTTTCAGTGTGACAGAACAATAAACAAAGGCAACTGTAGATAAGTCCTTCCACACAAGCCAACTCTCCAAATTTCAAATAAGCTGTTCCAAAACTTCTAGTAAAGTAATGCTGGCTGACAAGTTTGACTGGATCACTGCACATCACCTATCATTACTACTTGCTGTAGGAACACAGGAAGAAGAAAATTATTATACCGGCCAGAGTCTGACCCATTAACTAACTACAACAGCCCAATTCCTAGAATTTTTGTGTCTTAATGTTATTTTTCTAAGCCCTTGAAATGAAAATGGAATTTTACATTTGGAATTCTGGGGACAAAGTAAATTCTAAAATTATTCTTAAAGTAGAAGTCTCTGTATTTTTAAACAGAACATCTGAGAATCAGAGGAAGCAGCTGCACCTGCTAAATATGGCAGCATCACATGGGGAGAGTAGTTTATTAAACACACAGGCAGACCCTAATTTATTTAGAGCTTTGCAAATCTAACAGCAGCTTAAACTCTAACTGGAAATCTTAAGTCTGTTAAAACAGATATCTGACTATTTATGTCATATGCTCTCCAAAGATACTGCACCTCAGCAACATTCTGGAGTAAGCAAGCCCGTGGTATTCTGAATTCATTCCAGTCTCCAATTAGGCTTTAAATGTTGCTTTCTACAGAGTGGATTACAGTAGTTTAATCTTGAGGTAAAAAACATTAATGACTGCATTTACAGGGCCTAAAATCAGAGAGAGGGGATACGCAGCAGAATGCTACAGGACAAAGACAGAAGCTAATGCAACTGACTGTATAATGGTCTGAAAGCAGCTTGTGCTATTAAAGTTTTGAGTCTGTGTATGAAACCAAGGATCAGTTTGGCCAATATTATTTACTCCTGCATCAAAACCAAAAGCTACTAAAAGGCAATTCCATCTATTTCTATGGGGCATGTCAGCATTGATCGTGAGCAAGAGCAGCTCTTCAGCACACTATTATCTCACAATGTACTACTATATCTGTGCAGTCAGGATGACCAAGACTCAGATTAAGTAACTTCAGATGTACTAAGTCTTTCATACACAATGCTCCATACTCACGTTCTTCAGGGTCTTCACTTGTTTGAGAGTTGCTGGGTAGAGCCTGAACAGCAGCACGCGATTCAGGTGTTGATTCAATGGGTCCTATTCTATTATCCCTTTGTTGCTGCCATTCCTGACTGAAGCCACCATCATCTGCTTCAGCATCTTCATTCCGAGTCTGATTTGCCAGGGCTCAAAGGAAGAAAGGCATTTAAGATCTCCTTCAAAAGTGTGCCCTCTAAAACATGACAATCTCTCCGCATGTAAGATCATAGAAGAATGAGGAAAAAAGAGGCATTTCATAAGATTTAGTGATATCTAACATGGGCCCACACCACTACAAGACATTTCCACTTAGGATTTTAACACTTATTTACAAAATCAGGAGTCAACATGCACTCTGCAGTCACAGCATCTACATGTTGCACTCAAGTCCTAGTATTGAGCGCTTCAATGTAACAGAGCAGAAGTTCTGTGGTGACCTAATTTAAAGATCACAGTTTAAGGATAAATTCTCATCTAATATTTCATTAACTTCTTTAGTCAACATTGACAACTTAATTTTTCAGTAAAATAAAAATGAAAATTATATACATCTTCATACTCTTCAAGTGTAGTAAATTCAGAAACTCTGCTCCAATACATGTAAACAAACAAACAAACCCCATGTTTGGAACACTAGCTGCATAGCTGAGAGGGCCAGTTGCATTTCTGTTTAATACAAGTATAAAGATGTTAGCATTGTACTGTATCACCCCAATTCGACAAGCAACTGTTCTCAGTCCATAGCTGTCTATTGAGAGTGATTTCACAACCAAGATCCTGGACCCCTAAAAAAATGAATGTAAGGACATCAACAACAAGCAAGCAATTCTGGAAGTCTTGACAAACTGATCATTCCTAAGTTCTCCCTGCTTTCACTCTTCTACAGCAACCAGAACTTAAAAAGCTAAAAGCAAAGTATCCATAAACACATATTCCACTAAAACTACAATTATCAAAGTTTCTCAAAAAAACCCCTCACCTTGTTTATAAGTGGAGTTTTTGGAAGCTTTCCGTTGGGCTTCTGGATCTTCCTCAGCCATGTTCACTAGCCATACCATTGTTGCTATTAAAAAAAAAAAATCAAATCAAAACCACCAGCATAGCTATCATCAGATATATGCAACTCAGAGATGATAGATTCATAGAATGGTAGAGGTTGGAAGTAACCTCTGGAGATCGTCAAGTCCAGCTCCCCTGCCAGAGCAGGATCCCCTAGGGCAGGTCATACAGGAACATAGCAAGGAGGGTTTTGAATTTCTCCAGAGAAGGAAAATTCACAACCTCTCTGGGCACAGAGATACATGCATCAATCCATTCTTTTTATTTTATTTTAGATACAACTATCTTTTGCAACAGTCAATTTTACTCTCATTAAAGCACAGTCATATCTGGAACACAGTATCAGCCACGACACATGTTTACAAATTTATTTCTCTATATAAGGCCAACTTTGAAAATCTGAATCAACGAATTTACTTTTTTCTATTAATCAGTTCTTTCATCTGCAAGTAAAAAGGTCTACTAAGACTGGTAATGAGGTACCTCAATTCAGAGGCAATATTTGCATCAAAGTTAACTGTGCTTTGTCCGCACCATCACAAAGAATTTTCCAGTCTGGAGGTAATGTTGTCACACTTAGATGATGTATTTTAATTCAAGTTTGTGGTTTCTCAGTGTTAATGTCTCCTCCTCCCACAGTACAGAACAGCTATGAGTGGTATCAGTCAAACAAAGCAAGAGTGACAGATGAAGAAACCGATCCCCTTTCTCTTCTGTAAACTCATCCCTGAAGCAGCTGGTCAGTCCACAGCACCTGCTTCCAAATACAGGCCTTTTGGAGCACCAATAGCATAATGACTTAAATTAAACCTGTTTCACTGTTTATCCATATGATTATGACTATCAACATGGAACTTCAGGAACAGTGGAATTATGTACTAATGGATACATGGGTCCTAACAGCAATTAGCATTCAGTAGGTTAGTTTTGCAACTGCAGGGAAAAATGATGTATGAGAAAAGACAAGTCCTGGAGAAAAACAGTTCTGTAAATGAGTCTCTTCCTGGCAATTTCTCCCTGTCCTTTCAGTAACACACAGGTTTTTTAAGCACTGAGAGCTGATAAGTATTTTCTGAAAGCAAGTATCCCCTCCGTATAGAATTAATTCACAGGTTAATGACATCCTTCTTTGGCCAAAACAAGGTCTATTACCATTTTCGTCCGTTCGTATTTTCTAACCAAATGTGGTGGGTTTTATCTTGAAAGATCTTAACCAGAAGACATTCTGCATTTTTAAGCCAACAGTGAAAGGAAATTGAGACCCAAGTGAACAGACTAAGAATTCCAGCTGACAAGCACCATGTTAAAACACAGAAAAATGAGAAAAATCGCATCAGCTGAGTGGGTGACTTTTTTTAACAAAACATACTTACAGGAGTAAATAAGTGCTGGGAAGAGAGTTTCATTCCTCTCTTGAGCTGTTTCAACTAGCATTCGAAGAGGACCTTTAGGACATAGGACAGCAATCAAATCTGAAAGGAAGAGTGAACAGATCTTACAACACTGGACACATGAAAGAAGGTTTTTCTGGGACACTTGCAGAGACTGGAATAAGATCAAATGCTACCCTGAACACAGGCTTCTGAGAGAGCCATGGGTCACAATTGTGTCAGTATCCTGGAGGAATAGCTTTGAATATTTTCAGTTATACAACCTATTTTACATATTGCTATAATATGTACATTGTAAATATGGATAAAAAACATGTCATGTTCCTCACTTGTATCTGTGTTTCTATGTTGACATGCAAGTTGAAAGCAAATAATTCATGAAAGCTACTGTTTGACTAACATCTTAGAAATACTCAAGCTTGCTTTCTATTATCAAAGCTTTTCTTAATCCAAGTTTAATGCTAAACCAAATTTTTAGACAACAGGTGAGGCTTACATAACTTCTACAAAGTAGGCATGATTGCCAAGTCATTCCTACTTGCAAAAAAAAAAAAGTGAATGTGCATGTGAAGAGAAAAAAAATCTGGTTTATTAAGCATTGTGGAAAAATGCTGTGTTTCCATAGATTTGAGAGGCATTCAAAGCCTATTTAGCATAAGAAAAGAACAGAAGCTTTTTGTTACTTCCCTCAGTTCTTGTTCATGGGACAGCATATGAAACTGGGTGAATAAGTAAAAACTGACTGAAAAGCAATCACTTACAAACAGGATGACTCCACAAGGAACTCATACAGATCAAAGCACAGCATTAAGAAAACCAGATGCTCCATTTACTTTCTCACCTGAATGTTGGTGGTTGGTTAATAAAATTTGCAATTCCACTAACCACCTCAGCTCCTTTTCCCTTGTCTTGCTTCCCTTGTATTTGGACAGGGAGCTGTAACATTTACATATTAACCTTTTGCAGCTGTCCACTCACTGTATGTCTTTAAATTAATTTGAACCAAAATCTGACACCAAAATGAACAGTTGACTTGTCAGGAGCTCTATGTTGCACAGAACAAGTCTCCTGCACCTGAGTGACCTGTCCTAGCATCATTCATTGCTGGTCCTGCTCGAGTAAAGAATTCTTAGTGTGGGGTCCCAGGCTTTGAAATTCACCTCCCCTTTACCCAAAACAACCATTTTATGGTCTTGGAATATGATCTGAAGAGCAATTCTGTTTTGCAATCACTGAATGAAGGCTGTATGCTCAGAATACACAGATATGTTCCATCATATGAAGGGCAGAAGTAGGGAAGAGAGATGGGAAGGTTTTCTTCATATGCCTTATGATCCATGAGCATACACACGAGTGACATTCCTCCTCCATTTGAAGGAAGAGGACACCCAGGGAGTGCACTGACCTACCAGAACCAATCAAATCTTATTAACCCCTGCACTTCTGCAGCTAGACAGATTCTCAGTTTCTACCATTACCAGTGACTTGCAGAGTGCATATTCATCACACGTGCTTCCAAAAAAGTTCATGATGAGCACGTTTTCATGGATACACTTAGCTGCAGTGTTTCAATTGTCTAAGCAACTGGATTTTAGTCTTGCCTGGGAACTAAATGAGTATTTGGGATACAGAGCGATCTTCTTACCAAAAGTATCCACTGCCCTCTAAAGCTTTATGAAAAAACTACACCTAGGTATCAGTCATCATTCTAAAAACTGTAATATGTGATAATTCAAATGAGGCTTTTTTATTAAAAAAAAAAACAAACAAGGAAACAAATCTCACAACTACATCCTTCTAAATGTGAAATGATTTTCAGCAATGAAAACTGCCTTTAGTCCTTCCTTGATTCCTTCCCATTCTATTATTAGATGTGGATCAGGATGTTGTTTCAATGTCCACAGATTTGAGCAATTCAAGATTGGGCAGATCTATCTATACCTCTATGGGACTGTACCCAAACAACAAGCCCCTAAATTCTGAATGTATAGTAGTTTCCAAGATTCTTGAGGAAAATGAGAAGGCAGAAGCTTTCCACGTTCATAGAAGAGATCAAAATGGCAACATAGGTCTCCTATCTCCTCCTCTCTTGAATTACTTCAATTCTCCTCTCCAAAGAATCTAGAAACTCCAGAAAACACGAGGGAAGATGTCATCAGAGAATCACATAACACCCTTAGCTGCAAGGGTCTGATCTCAGTTTAGATCACAATCTTATTTCTAAGGTCTGTAATCACTTTACCCACTACTTTGGATGACACCCACCCCACACAAACGTTTGCTGTTTTTTTTAAGGTCTAGTTAGACAGGAAGAGAAGTCAGGGACTAGAAGAAATTTTCACCATAATGCCTGTTCCCATGCCTTGCCCCAGACCTTACCATAGACTGAAATGACAGCCAGGATAAGCCATGCAGTCCATTCAGGAAGGTACTTAATGAACACCAAGGCCATGAGAGCGCTTATCATAATGAGATATGCCTGCTGGAGCCGAAGGGGACCCTTCCAATGAATGCAAATCATTCCCACAACACCAAAGTTCCAGATTATGAGTGCCACCGTAATGTAGTCCATGGCAATGTTATAAGTCTTAAAAACCTCACTGAAAAAAAAAGGAAAATAGTATGGACTGCATTAGCTTAAAATGTTGGAAACAAGTTACAGATGCAAGCTTCAGAATGCATATACATGTTTTAAATTTCATATTCATTGTAGAATTTTACATTTTTGCCATCATCTCCAATTTGTACTTAACTATTCTTCACAAAGGGGATCATTTTACCAGTATTTGCTTCACACCAACTCTAGCTATTCTGAAAATTTTCATTCATGTTCTATTTCCTTCTCAATCAAAGCAGAAACAGACCGGAAAGGCCATTACTGTAAAACCAGTCATTTTAATTAGGCTCATGATTTTTAAAAATCACAAGAACCTGTGAGGTTATAATGGATCTTCAAAGGCATGCAAACAGATATCTCTCTACTTACCTGCCACCTGTGCAATGGAAACACTTTGCTAACTTCAAAGTAAAATGTACATGGCTACTCTATTTTATTCTTTGGTACAAACACAGAAGTAAGAAGTCTTCTGTTTTGGATTAATCCTGTCACTCTGCCACACCAAATGCAATAAACTAATTCCCAATAAATAAACCCAAATCAGACAAATAAGTTGTCACCAAGCCACAGGCTATTTCTACTATCTAGGGAAGAAACTGTTGTGATAGCTTTTTGTAGATTCTGCTGCTACCAGTTTATCAAGCCACTAAGAACTTTATAACGTGCATGATACTCGGGAGCAGTTATTAGCTGCTCTTGGAGATGTGTAGTGTTAATAGGATGCCCCTGACTACCATCATGTACAATTGGTCTATAAAATCCCTCCTCACTCACTGGATCTCTGCAAAAGGAAGCCAGCATTGCTATGAGACAGCAGGGACAGGCGAAGTAAAGCAGAGTGTCAGGAAAGCCTTCAGTCCCTCTGCTCACATACACTCACAGGAGAGTGCCAGCTCCAACCCAAACCTGAGGGAAGAGAGCCTGGCAGCTTGTTTCCACTCTGGCTGCACCGCACTTGTGTGGCACACGTGCTCTTTGTATTTCAAATGTCATTATTAAGGTTAGAGAAGACACTGATCAAAAAAGGTATCACAGATCACTTCTGACAAAAAACCTAATGAATGAAAGAACACCATTTTCTCCTCTAGAGAACAAATTAAATAAGTTTATTCATAGAGAAGTGTATCTGTCATCAAGTGGTACAAAAATACACACAGTAGACTAATTTCATGGATTAAGTCTAGTTACAAAGTCTGATCAGGTTACTCATTTTAGAGAATATTGAGTATTATGTGCAACTCTTCTTCTTGTCTGGATAAAGTCATGCTTCCAATTTTGAAAGGAAAAAACACTGAATATATTTTGGTGAGAGTAGATTCTTTCCAGCTGACTCTCTTCTGCCACTCCCACACAAACAGCCTTTGTACCTACAGGCCACCTAAGCCATGATGTAAACAACTGCCTTTGAGTCATATGGCTGTGAAAAATTGAGTTCTCAGAAGATATGCCAGCAAAACAAGCTACCCTGAGAAGACAGCTTATTCTGGTGATGCACGTGATTGACAGCTTCTGTACAGTATCAGCAACACTATAAACCCTTAAGTATTTTTTTATGTGGATTCTATGAACATACACAAAGATAAAAAGTGTACTGCAATAGCTTATTCACCATCCTTCTTAGGATTCAAGGGCTAGTTCTAAAATACATACACAAAATGCTATAATATAAATAGCTTATTAATGCTTTAGTTCACTTACCCCAGGTAGATGAATGAGAAAAAGAAAAGCAGCAAAAGAGAAGAAATTATAAGCCAGCCATGGATCACCTGGAAAAAACAAACCAAAAACACAGCAGGTTTTTTTTTTTTAACTTTGTTATTTTAAAGTTAGTATCCACTTTAAAATGCTTTTATTTTCCCTTTTGATTAAAGCATGAAAATGATATTCAGATCTCTCTCTCCTGGTTGTTGCTAAATTCATATCTGGTTACACATTATTGTATTTCAGTTCACACTAAGGAATTTTAAGGGCTTTGTGGTCTTTCAAGAGAAGTTCTATATAATGAAAAAACTACTGTTTGTATATTTTTAGGACATTTGGATAACACAGCACAAGTGTCCAGCATTAGCATTGATGGGAAACATTATTCATTTTTGCACAATTAAAGAGCCTGCTACGATTCCAAATAATTTTCAGGATACAGTTATAGAATTAAATGCTGGAACCCAGAAAGACCTTCAGTGCTTATCTATTGAAATTCAGAATTATGATGACAACTACATAAAGATTTCTATATTCTCTATCAATCATCTACAGACACAATCCCTAATTTTGATATGAGAGCAGGCATACAGCCCAACGAGGGAACAATAAACAGTTTGAGGTTGTACTCAGCAGGGATATACATAGATTTAATTTTGGATATGGTGGGAGCTCAGAATTTACACTGACAAAAGTGCATACCACCCTTGAATATTACTGTGCAAAATAAAAAATTTAAGATTGAAGAGCCCTGTACCTTTGGTAATCTCTGAACTGAGAATGAAACTTACTTGAGAATTTGTCAAATTCCCAGCACAGAATCTTATACATAAACCAAGACAAAACTGGTTGGAAGCAATAATCTAGAAAATCAAGCTGCATAAGAAATCATGCTTCAACTAGAATTGCTCAGTAGAAAATTAACTGGATAAACTAGCTATTTAAATTCACCAGAACGAAGTATTCAGAAACTCTTTAGAAATTGTGTTACCCACTTCTCTTCTGAAAGATACGTAGTAGAATGCATTTTATGTTATAGTTCTTTAAATATTTTGCAGAAGTTAATTTAAAAGTAAAGCCCATATGGACACAGACCAAAGGAATCATATTTACGTGAGGCAAATTAAACCTCAAAAATCCAGCAGATTAAGGATCAAGCCATTAGTATGTAATTTAGTCCAATACTAAGTTTTTCATAAGCATTTTTAAACTTCTCAGCAATTCATTCTCCTCCTTCACACTGTCTGTCAGATCAGGTTGAAATTTAACCTTCAACCTAAGAAAACCTGTCCTGTGACTTGCTAATCTAGCAGATTTACTTTCCCTATTTGCTAGTGTATTCTCAAGAAAGACTTAAGAATTTCCCACATGTAATACACACAGATTGGGTAAAAATGCCACAGGAAAACTGACAAAGTATATGCCTCAGTCCATCAAACTGTTACCACTTGTAGCAAGTTGTGGGGGGTGAGAACATACTAAAGCTGAAGACTGATAGGTACCTAAAACAGAATCCTACTTTCAAGCAACTTGTAAAGCTACCTATATATCCAAGTAGTGACCTAACAAGAATAATTTTATTTCTCTGTAAAACTAGTTGAAACCATTTTATGTAAATGACAAAGCAAGCTGTGTCACTTCTTCTAATGACAACATGACTCCTAGCTGCAGTTCTTCTACTTATAATCACTTGAACTTTCTTACCACTTAAGAACATAGCATGAATACTAAATCCTAATGTTTCACTCTAGTAAAGGTTAAAATACTAACAATGTTCAACACCAGTGCCATAGTTGGGCAAATGCCTACACACACTTCTATAGCTACTGTCAACAGTACTAATGGAGGTAGTTTCAAGAGCTGACAGAAGTTGGCATTTTACAGACAGTTGTTTGGTTTATTCCCAGCATGTATCTCATTTCCTATAGCATTTTCCAAACACCTGCCTCTTTTCATAGAAGTGATTTTTCTAAAGTATTTCTTGTAAGTTTTGGCCAGCGTTTTCCTAGCAGGATACCATGATGGGTTCATTGTCTTCTAACTAAATAATTTTCACTCTTAATTTGACAAGAGCTTCAACACTAATTGATTGCTGGTACAGGGTTGGCTTTGCCTGATAAAATGCAAATAAAAACTGAGGATTACAGAATGCAGAGAATTAAAATGAGCTACAGCAGACAGATTTTGTTTAGGCAGACTAAACCAATGAAGAATGCAGAGAATAATAAACTCTGTTACAAAGAAAAGCTAGTCAAATACAGAAGATACTTTGAAGATGCTGTTTCTGGTTAGATTGAGGAGCTAGAATCAGGAACGTGCTTAAGTTATCACATACACAAGAAACACAGAAAACTAACAGCACTGAAGATGAAATTGTATTCCCTTTCTTCAAAGGGGTTTTCAGATAAAAATCTTGTAAGATCAGTAATTTATCAGCTGGAGGCCTAACTTTCTTTCATTCAAGTTCCATTCCCCATAATCTAGGCTATATTCTACATGTAGAACTGCATGTGAAGTAAAATTTGATGGACAGGTAACTAAATTTTACATCATTCTGATATAGCAGCACAGAAATACTCAGTTAGCAATTCTCAAAATAAGTTAATTATCTCTTTTAATTAGTATCAAATATAACTTCTGTTGATTATTCATTCTTATGTTTTAGTTACCACAATTACTTTTGTAAGGAGAATGTGCAGTGCTTTGTAAGGTCATGAGGGCAGCCAGAAATGTGGAAAACTTTGTATAAACCATTTGATACCTTCAGCACTTGATAAGAACTGACTGACTGCAAAGGAACCTAGATGAAGTACATCAATCATTTGACTTCATCAGAGTGAAAAGAATTGTCAGTTTAAAAAGAAAACTTTTATCAGTTCAGGTTCAACACCACATCACAGTAAAAGAGAAGGTTCATACTTTAAAAAAAGCTATATGCAGATTTCAGCAAAAAACATTTCCCCCATTGCTCCACATGTACTTTGTAAAGGGGCTTCACCCACAGCGATGAAGACCAAAACCATTTTTCTCTCTTGAAAACTTTAAAATAAAGCAGAGCAAATCTTTGTGCCAATGCATGGATCCCACTGCCTGTTCTACAACTATGAAACAAATTCAAGGTTTTGGCTGTACACTGTAAAGTTTTATTAGGCCAAGCCTTGTCAAATGGGTCAACACTAAGACCAAAAGACAAGCAGGAAACTTCATGAACAACTCCTACCAGTCAGGTTATACTGCAATTATTTATGCTAACCCTGGACTTGCCTAGATGACATCATTATTTCATTGACATCTTTCACAAAAGAGCCCTAAAGTCTCTGCGTTTGCTATAAGGATATCTCCTAGCATGGACAGCCACACACATCACAGCACTGGGAGACTTCTATGCTGGGGGAAGGGTGGGGAGAGGAGATCCACTGAAAACCTGTGAAGTCCTGAATAGCTTTTAAATTGTAGGATGAGGTCTGTAAATTGTAGTTCTTGGTCTGTAAATTGTAGTTCTTGACCACAGTAAAATTTCAGTATATGGTACATCTCACAGGAACAGGAAGCAATGCTACCCTAATCCTGACAAACAGCCCAGCAGTGTCAGCACTGGGCCTTTGCCTCCCCATTGTGTCAAAGCAACAGAAGCCACAAAACTCAAACAGTGAATTGAATCACCAGTTCTGCTTCTTTTGCTCACTCCTCCTAGATAACCCTTCATTTTGTTCCATCCTTGTTCATCTGTAGTAATAAATGAAATTAGAACAATTATTCAAGTCAATTATATTTATACTCACCTTGTAACACCTGTATTTGTAAAGCACAACCAGGAGTATGGTCATGACAATGATAACACTGATCATGATAGCCGCGTTGAAAATTGAATTCAGGGCTCTCTGTCCTACTGTCTCTGTCTCTTCTGTGAAAGGAGTGTAGATGCTAAAACAACAAAGAGTCAACTGAAAAGCCACTCTATGCACAGATGTTTCCAACATGCAAGGCCAATATCAAATGAAATTGCAGTAATCTTTCAATTCAGAGCAACAGCTGTCTTCTACATAGGCAAAATTTGAAAAGCAGCATAGTATCATATTAGCAAACTTTAAACAACAACAAAAAAGTTCCTTAGAAGACTTGCCTTTCCTACATTCTTGGATTACTACTATTTTCTACTTTATAAAACAAACAAAAACCAGAAGCCCCCATTGGGGGACACAATTACTCACATGCTATGACTCTAGTAGACTATTACTGCACCTAAACCTTTATGAGCACACCATCTAGTGGCTTTACAATGAAAGGATCCCCAGCGATTTCAACAAAACAGCGAGTGCAGGCTCAACTCTTTTTCTTAAAGAAATACAACAACCTGGGGAAAAAACCCCACTCTATTACGGGGAAGAGAGGAGAGGGGGAGGAGAAACAACAGAAGTAAATTCTCAACAAAAATAATTCTTTGATGAACATTGGGAGCAAAAAAAGAACTTTGTACTTTATTGAAATATTTTCTGACAGGCTTTTATTATAAGAACACTTCACAGCCAAATGCACTTTGAATCATTTTGTCTGAATGTTTTCACAGTGGAACATTTAGACTGATTTGCTGCAGGTTCTGACAGGTTCAGCATTCTTCCTTTACCTCCTTTCTCTCAAATCAGATTTCACTGAAAGTGCTTTATTTCTGGCAAAGATAATATTTTGGGGAAAAGGAGGGGGGAAAAAAAACCAAACCATAAAAACCCCAGGTAATCTGCCTGGAAAGTTTCTGTAACTGCAACAGAGGTGAACCTCATAAAGCTATCTTCCTCTTGCATTTGAATTTCTTTAGCAAACAGCACAGGCAGACCAGAACTTGGCATATATGTTGCTTCACCTAAATGAGCAGACTTTTTTCTTTTTCAAAATCTTCGTGTTGTAGCAGAGCACAACTGAAATAGCTTTGGCTCAGAATTGAGTTTATAAATACCACAGGGCACACTGAAGTATTAAAATGAAGACTGGGATTAGAATCAAGCAGTAACAATGAAGATATTATCCTAACCGGTCACCAGACAGACAACAAATGTCAACAAACCCACATATATAGAGTCTGGTTTCTGGAAGGAATAAAATAAAACTATCTTCAGGCTGGTGGAGTGGAAAAGGGAGACAAGAGGGAGTTCACTGTTTGAATTAGACTTCTGAAGAAATGGAGAATAAAGAAAATTATCTGAGTCCATTGAAAACATAGCGGGGGGAAAAAGTAGGTACATACAGCTGTCCATCCTTGCGCGTATAAAAGCTGACAGACTTGATGGTTGCAACAACGACCACCATGCAAAGCGTGACAGGTACAAACAACATAATCACATGTTTTGCCCCATATTTCAATGTTAGCTCCTCATCTTCTTCTTCGTCTTGCTCCACCACTTGCTGGATGTTGTTTTGTGGCTGCCCATTAGTCTCAGACTCGGGATTGTCATTCCTTCTGCGCTCACTGTTATCATGATGACGTCTTTCACTGTTGTCATTCTGCAACACATAAAAGCCAGTTTCCTCAGCAAGTATCCACGGTGGAATTCTTGTGCAACTAAAGTAAAGATATCTTGAGGAGGAAATGTGTATGGTAATACTTACAGTCATGAGCACTTGCCACAGCAAGGACTTAAAACAGTAGCAATTAATTGCGTCATGTAGTTATCAAAAGAATGGGAACACAGGGTTATGTTGGAAGTACTTATATTAAAACCAGCAGCAGCAAAAGTAGGCTGATTGCCTATGTCACCTTTCCTTTAAACCGAATTGAAAAAGCTGAACAAAGACAGATGCTTTTTCCCCTACTCCAAACTACAGTTGGTACAAGGGTGAATGACAGTAGATTACTCAAAACTTGACAGGAATTAACTCTGTCTGTTCCTAGAAATAATGCCAAACAGACATTTATGACCCTAACTCCATGAAAATACCAAGAAAATTTTAACTTTCCTTACCACATTACTGTCACTACAGTACACTAACTATAATATGTATTAAGTCAGAGTTCCATGAGGTACTGCATTCTCACATTTTTAGCAACAAGAATGATACAGAAATTGTGATCAAACTCAGGTAATTCTCAGTCTTTATACTGAGATGTGATCCTAAAGTTTTAGTGTCATGAGCTAAGTGTACAGATTCTTTCTTCCCCTTTCCAAGGACACTACTGCCACATCCTTTCACTGACACTGAAGAAATTCCACCACTCTTGTCAGCAAATATGAAAGAGCCTCCTAGCCTTCCTGATACTGCTCCATCAGACACCAAGGATGTAATTAAAACACAAAGCCAGAGGTAAACTTCTTGTGGAATTAAGATTAAACACAAGCAAACCAACAAATTCAGAATACCACCTACAAATAAATGATTAGCCTGCACTCCTGGTGTCACAAACCTTTTCCTCAGTATACAACAAGCCCCATCAGCAGGGGCATGCAGCCTTTTCTATGTTGTGTGTACATACAGAGAACACAACAGAAGAGTGAGCTATGTTTCACATGTTCTGAACTAGAAAGAAACAAATCCATTTTGTTTACCAGTTACTCTAAACCAGCCCTAAAATGGAACAGTTTACACTGACTAATTTTTTTTTTTTTCTACTTTATTACCATGTCCAAAGCCAATGCTGGACCTTCCTGTTCCTTCCGCTCAGGTTTAATGTAAGAGTTGTAACACTAAAATTTTTGATTCCTTACAAGATTAATCTCATTTCTTCTGAATTACTTCATTTACAAAAAAGTTCAGTTTGAGTAAGTGCACTAAAGCAGCTTTAGATTAAAGCGTACAGGAAGCTGAAGGAAGATAGCTTCTGCTAGACCTTTAAAATATCACTCAGTTTTCATAAAATTGCTCTAGACATAACATAGGGCACTAAAAATAACCTCAGGTTTCTCTGCTTAAGCACTCTTATGCTGGTAATTTTTTTTCATTAAAACATGCACTACTAAAGTCTCATTACCTGTCCTTAATAGCATTTCCAAACATAACTGATGATTTGTATCTCATTAAATCACTGAAGCTTTCAATAGATCAATAATAATTTTGGAGAGTCTTTATACACAATTTTCCCAGCCCTACCCTCAGAAAAGATAAAATGTTAAGTACACACTCACGAAGTCATAGTGGGGTTTTCAAAAGCACTTAAGGGATTAAGGAGTACAAGTACCTGGACTTCGAACTGCAAACACTAACACTGGTAAAACCTTGGCTGAAGCTTCACAAACTTCCCAAGTCACAAAAAATTTGCTTTTACAAAACATTACAATGTAACAATAAACACCAAAAGCTTTGCCTATTTACTAGGTTTCTGTGGTATCCTCAGGGTCAAGCTCAGCAGGGCTTGTTTCATTTTTCAAAAAGGAAACTCAATATAAGGTGAGGAAAAAAATAAATCTAAAATTGTTTTAATTAAGAAATTAAAACTAGCAGGCAAACAGATTTTTAGAATTAAGGTTTTAACCTTAATTTTAAATTAGTATTGACTTCAAGTATGTCCTGAAAAAGATGCTGGGTTCTATATTATTTCTCGCTAAATGAAAGATTCATTGCAAATCACTTGGCATTTTGCATAAAGTCCTCAGATATAATTATCAAAAGTCAGATAGCGACAGGAATATGGGAGAATGCAAATAAAGGTATTATGTTTATTTGTTCTAAAATGCTGGCTACAGCTGAACGTCCTTCTGTACAAATTACAGCTCAAAGTGTAACATTTTTACTTTGATAGTGAAAATACTCCATGTCTCTCAGTCTACTACAAGACAATAAGCTTACCTGCCTAAATAAATGAAGACGATTGTAAGTAACACTGCATTGGAGATGATGAGAGCCTTGGAATGCTTCACAAGTAAAGCAGACCTAGTATTTAGGTTTCTGCAGAAAACAGTGCTCTTTTTCTGCTGTAAAAGCAGTCCTGCATGAGCAAGCACTTACCTCTATCTTCGGCAGAAATATAAAAAATAAAAAATCTACAGTTTTGCAAAGCAAATAAAAAACAGCCAAAGGAAAAGGCTGATAAACTAGCGTACAACTACGAAAAACAGCAAAATCAAACCCAGAGAGAACAACTGAAGAAATTAGAGTAATATGTGCCTTTTTATTCCCTTCACTACTTAGGAACAAAGACACCATCACAAGCTGCCTTTACATACTAAAACACAGTGCATGAAAACCTGTTCAGCACCAAAAGAGTTGTAAGAGTTATTCTCTCATTTGCTGTTAAAAACAGCAAAAAGTTGTCCTCTCAGACTACTGAAGTGTAGTTGTAGCTAAACGTGACATGCGCATGTCCCACTCCTTAAAAGAACAAAGTGCACTCGTATCCTACCTGATCAGTATTAAACAGAGCAGAGGCCATGGACTCTTGCTGAAGTGGAAGCAAAGGAACAGACTCTTCACTGTCCTCAGACATAGTTAAAAGTGAAAATTCTGAAGCTAACAAGTCAGTAACACCTGTTGTAACACCGTAAGCAAACGTAAGTTACGAACTACGCGCTTTCAGGTGAATAAACAATATCAGAAGCAAATTATAGTGGGTTTTTTCCCCTATGAGGAAAATAATTAATAGCAAACCCAGAGCAGTATCCCTGAACCAAGAGATAAAAACCTGGCATATTTGACAAAACGTTTTTATTTATTAAAACCAAATTTATACCTTGGGAGCAGACCGCCTTGCCTGACAGCAGGCACCAAACTTTGTTAGTTCTCACATACACCATTAAAAATCATTATACAGTGACAGATACTGAAGACTGGTCTGAGCTCAGAGTGTGACTAGGAGATAGCAAATTACAGTACTCAGCCATCTTCCACACTGCCTGTTAGCCACAGAAGCCAGACAGACTTAAGCAGGAAAGGATTTTTGTACGTATGTACAGAAACAAAGTAGATGCGTGCATGGAAGAAAAATTATTACAACTATGTATTTTAACTACACCTAGAGTTATACTAAAGCCTGTAAAGAAAAAGCACTAGTAGTTATTCATCAGTACAGCTTGTTAGAGAGAAGGAAATAGAACCATCTATCCCGCATTGCTGGGAAGAGGGATCACCAAGTTATCTGTGAGCATGGTGAGCCCACAGTTTACTGCTGAGCTCTGCTGCCTTAATCTGGTAGAAGTGTTGAATAAAAATTAATCTCTCACCTGTGCAAGATGAAAACAAACACTTTTCATTACCTCTGAAGTAATAGCACAAAGAATGTAGTAGAACTTTCCACTTTTTTATTAACAGTTTAACATATTTAGTCAGGTCTTATGTCAGACTGACTTCTTAATTTAAATTTTCAAATGTTTTATATCTGATATAGCAGGATGATAATCTGAGATAAAGACAAGGATTTTTCAAAATTCTATTTCAATGGCTGGATTATACACACGAGTTAAAACAGGGATCAAAATACTCTCTTGTATCACTGCCATAAACATGATTACAAGTGGCCCAGACTCACAAGAGCATTCCTGAGTCACAAGGAAGACTGATATTCAAGAGCTATAGCAGGAACAAAGAACCGAGCATGACAAATACAAGAGCCTGAGCACCACACCCAAGTAGATCATCTAAACTTGGGTTTTACCAAAGCATGTGCAGTATGAGTAGTTTTAGCAACAACTACGAGCTTACACCCTTTGAAGCAAGCATATAAAATTTTATGGTTTGCGTTTCCCCTCCCCCCAAAACCTCTGAGAGCACCTTGACAATTATTCAGAAGTACAAGAAGTCAGTGCTGCTCTTCCTGCAGAGTAGTCCTCCAGCAACAGCATCAACAAAACCCAGGCCTCAAGCTCTACCCTAGAGTAAAATTAACTCTGTGACTGAGAAACCTGTGAATCAAGCAAACCACAGACAAGGTTGGACCAAGAGAAATCACTAAATCCTCTAAAGGTCAGTGTTTGACACACAAGGATCCCACCCCATTTTCTTATTTTCATTGAGGGCTTGGTCACTCTATCACCAGTTTAAAATAGAGGGATGTCTTATCTTTATATAAAAATGAGTTTAGAAAATGAGTTCAGAATCAGATATTTTACAGAATACTTCTTTTGGCACTGCATATCACCACAACAGCCCAGACAGAGGAAATTACTCCCAACAAACTGATTTCTAGAGTTCTGAACTGTATTTTTATCCACTCTCATAAATCATCTGACTTAACTGCAACCAGGTAATAAATTTTTGGGGTTTTTTGCCTCTTTTTTTAATGTTTTACGTTTAACATTTTACATTTGTTACATACGGTATTGCTGAGGTGGTTATCAGAGAAGTTTTCTGTCAGCTGCCCATGCTGAAACTGGGGTAAATGTGCAGAGAGTTCTGTCATTGGGGCTGTCCTCTGGAAATCACTTATTTTACACAAAACGGGTCTCTTCTCTTGAGATGCTGAAAGGAAAGAGATGTGTAAAAAGGCTTTGTTCTTACATGGCCAGGTTCTCCATCCCCTCCCTACCCTGATTTTTAAGAGTTCACACAGATCAAAGACAACCATTTTCAGTCTACACCATGATACCGAACTGTATCGCATCTATTAGGAGGTTATACCAGGGATTTTCCAGCATAAGAGCATCTAGGCATTTATCAAATTAGTTCATCAGCCACGGAAGTAAGCCAGCAACAAACTAATCATTCTAACAATCATTCCTTCTTGTGCAAAAAATTAGAAGCGCTACAGGCCTGCTCAGAGCACAACTTGTACATTTTCATCTCAGCAGAGTACAGTTGCTCCAAGGTGGTCAGTTTTGGAATACTGATAAGCTCAAGAGGAATTTTCAAGGAAGGATGACTGAGTTACATTTGATCATTTAAAATCTAGACACATCTTTAACACTGTAATGCCCTAAGAGTGACCTAGAGCTACACACAATAGTACTTCAGCTGAGCCTCAAGAGCCAATACGCTTCCTCTAGCGGTAGCTTCTACATGACAGCCAAGTGTACGTAAATGTGCCACATGCTTCTAACAGCTTTATACATTCTTCCATCAAAATGTCACATACTAACATTTTCCTACACACACGTGAATAAACTATGTGCTCCATAACAAAGAAGGATAAAGCAATACAGGGGTAGGAGGAAAAAGGGTGACTTAACTTAAATTTCAGAAATAAAACAACATGTAATTTTGAGAAAGAATAAGCAGGGCCAGATAAATCACTGCCTTGGTTACAAAACACATAGGGAAGTGAATAAACCACTGCCTCAAAGGGGTAGTGCCAGTTCCCACTTCCATCCCAAGTGGCTCCTACTCCTACCTTGTGCCAACTCCAGCACTCAGCAGTCCTCTTTACAGTAGATTTAACTCACTCAATTGGAAGAAAACAAATGCAGGAAAACAAAATAAGCATATTTGTCTGCTGTTTAAGTACTCAAGCAATGTATGGAGGGATCTCAAAACTCATACAAGGGAGGACATGACAAAGAAAGGCCTCTCACTTTTGGCAGCTGCAAGCCACAAGTGCTGCAAGACAGCATCTTAAAAAAGGAGGTAAGCCTGTTTTCAGACATACTAAGATACAGAAGCTGTTGCTCTACTTAAAAATAAAATGTATATTTAAGACCAGTGCATAGTGCTCACTAACTTGAGTGGGGTTGCAGTTTCCCCTAAAGAGTCATTAGGAAGCAACAGCAATTTAACAAAACTAGTGGGATTATGCAAACTCTTCAGAGAAACACCGATAATACAGTACTCCCTAGAATGGCCCTCTTTCATGTTTGTAATAAAAATAAAGCTAATCTAATTTAAAATACAATAAAATGTAATATTAGATTAAAAAAATAGGCATTGCGTTGCTTTCACTTTTAAAGCTTTTGCTCTAATTCTTTGGTTGGGCTACAGAATACAAACAATGTTGTTTTAGGGGTGCTATTGGTAAAAATTCTCAGTGACATAGCCACCACAGAAGGCAAAGTAGAGTATTTTGACCCAAATGCAGCATATCAGAATGAGATTTTTCACATAGCAGCAGCTCAAAATTCTAATTAAATTAAAGGAGAAAAACAACACAACACAAAACACCAATAAAACAAAGCAAGACAAAACACTAACTCACAAAATCCTGTTTAAATGCTGATACAGGAAACCACCACAAACTCACCTAACAAAAAACCAGCTACTTAGGAGCAGAGAGAAACTGAAGACAGAGAGAAGTAACTGAGGGATCCCTCATGAATAAGAGCTGCACTAAAGCGTGAATGACAGTGTCAAAACTCAAAACTTTTATCACTTTTCCAGACTCAAGAGCTCCAAAAATGGACTCGGGGCATCTTCACAAATAATTTTATTTTATATTTTAAAATAAACACTCTCGAGTTTTAAATTTAACTACAAATGAATTAAATATAAACTGTGCATTAAGAGAAGCAAATTAGATTTTCACTTGCTTTACCGGAAAAGGGACTCACCAGAACATTTTTTCTAATAAAGCTATTAATATTTTAAAAGCCTGTCTTAAAAAGTTCTTCCTTGTTTCCTTTGGCTTTCTTTAGTAAGAACAACAGGAGTCACAACTTTTAGTCTTCGTGCATTGACATTTAACCTAATAAGCCGAGGTAACACCCAGATAGCTCTATGTTTTCTCCACTCAGAAAGGAAAGAAAAACCAGTCTCGCCCAGGCAGAGCCAAGGCGGCCCGGCCCTGTTGGCCCCCTGCTTTCTCTCTCAAACAAGCCACAAGGAACAGCCTGGNAGCCTTTGGGGAAGCTTTCCAGAGAGCAAAGACATGAAATCCAGAGAAGCGGGCAGTCACTGAAAGCCCAGCTGAGGAGGAGGTTGCTGGGCAGTGGAGTGAAGCGCCCTTGGAAGCTTCAGCCAAGAGTTGGCTCGCAAGGGAGATCAGGCGTGTCCTGCTGAGCCTGCTAAGATGTTGCCAAGGAGTAGAGAGAGCAAATACACTTCTTGGTTGGTCGGAATTCTAGTCCTGTATAAGCTAGTAACCCTGCTTTAAAACGGTCTCACGAAAAAGCGTTATGAAAATAACTCAATGAGATCACTACCTTTCAAAATGGAAACTATATTAAAACTTAATCTAAAGTTACTGTGGCATCTTTTCAAGAAGCCTCTAGTAAAACTGTGGCTAATCTGCAATACAAACTAAAGCAATTTCAAGGTTGAAACTTACCTTGCTGTCCATGGTATTTGAAGAGTAAACCATGATTCCTTTTTAAGAAGGAAGTGCCTAACCTAATTGCATTACTAACATACAGAAAATGCTACGATATCTAATCATTTTAAATATATTTAAAAAAAGGTAAAATCTCTGCGGGACCGTGTAATTCTGCATGTTTAAAATAGATAATGTATTTCACTACTTCATTATGCTGCAGGAAGGTCTGTGGGAAAATGAAGTGGCACAGGAGTAGTGCACATTAAAGTGGGGTTTGCGTAAGCATTTTGAGATAAGTACCGAGTTTTGCTAAGTCACATGCATATGAAGTGTGTTTAAAAGCCATTTTTAGACCAAAAGTGATGCCTAACCATTAACCAAATATGACTGTTTGTTATTTTAAGAGGATAAAAACAAAACAAAACCACACACACACAAAATACACCAAAAAAACCCAAACAAAACAAACCTACCACAAAACACAAACCAACCCTCAAAAGCAACAAAATATGGAATCATAGAATTAGAGAATCATTTAGGTTGATAAAGATCTTTGAGATCATGGAGTGCAACCATTAAGCTAACTCTACCAAGTCTACTGCTAAACCCTGTCCCATATCTATATGATTTTTAAATACATCCAGGGTTGGTGATTCAACCAGTTATCTGGGCAACCTGTTGCAGTGCTTCACAACCCTTTCTGTGAATAAACTTTTCCTAATATCCAAACTAAACCTCCTCTGGCACAACTTGAGGCCATTTCCTCTTGTCTTATTGCTTGTTACTTAAGAAATTGACACCTCACTCCAAACTCAGGTTTTGTAGAGAGCAGTAAGATCTTCCCTGAGCCCCCTTTTCTACATGGACATACAGCTCTAGCAGACTAGTCACTCTTTATGTTATTGATAGCAATCCGATCTGTGATGAAATGCCCACGAATAGCTTACACTGCTCACACTGCCTGGCTGTGTACTCAATGTGTCAGTCTGCATGTACAACATCTAATGTTCCTGCACAGGAATATCTATAGAATATGAAAAGGTGTGAGCCTACTGTAATCTAAAACCCAACAGCTGCCAGTTTTAAGTGTATCCACCTTTAAAAGACTCCTGTAAGCAGCTATCTAGAAACTCCATTTAGTGAAAGCATGAAACATATAATGCTTCTCTGTCAGTAACAGGAAAGCATTAGTAGAAATGAACAGGAATTCTGTAAGAAACTGAACTTACTGCTTGGGGCCTTCCTCTTGCCCACATTTAGAGCCACGATCATCTAGCTAGATGGCTATTTTTAGTGCAGGCTTCTGCTTAATGAGAAGGGAGGAAGGAAACATCCAAAATTAGAAAGACCACATCAATCTCTGAACAGGTTAAATATTCTAAGAACAAAAAAACTCCAAAGTCACATCAAATTAACAGTAATATAAAAATAAATCATTCCTGGTATCAGATCTTACTTGTTCAGTTTCCCTTTTCTATTCAGTGCATACTAATCAAAACAATGATACTTTATATTTGTACTCGCATATTCCAACACTGAACAGCAGTTACACAGAACCATTACCAGGAGACTAAGGGCATGCATTAGGTTAAGGTGTAAAGCCTCACTCCACAGAAAAGTCAAGATCAACAACTACTATAACTAGCTCTGTTGTATAGATAGTGATTTTTCTTTCTCTCCCTCCCTCTTTCTTTGTTCTTTTCCCCCATCTAAGCACTGTGAGTAACTTTTGAAGTACCTATCATACTCCAGCGTGTCACACTGAATACTCAGTGGCAATACACTATTGTGCTAATGAATCTCAGTCTCAGTATACTCTGTGCATTCACTAACAAAATTCACATAGCATGTATTAAATTGCCTCTTCAGACAAGTAAAATGTTGCAAATGTTGGCAAAAAAAGGCTTGTTCTACCCCAAATTTTCCAAGTTTATCTTGCAATAATTCTGAAAGAAAAACTGTTAATAAAGGAAAGTTACTTTCTATATAAACTGCTACGTAATTTGTGTCCTACCCACCGAGCATCACAGACACAAAATATAATTGTTGTCACTGAGAAGTAGTAATACTAATTTGAGTAAGAGGTAGACAGTGGTAGCCACTTTATAAGGCAACATTTTGCATTCTGGAAGAGAAAGTTTGTAATTTGTTGAAGTACTTGCATAAGCCAAGCCAGAAGATGCTACAACAAACATTCCTTTCTTCTTTCATCACTGAAGTAAACCTCAACTTCCACAAAATTAACGTTTTTAGTCTGTTACGACAGCTTCTAAAAACTTATTTTAACTGGATATTTAACACTCCAGCTTAAATTTTAAATGTCTTCCTCACCCAGATGACTTCAGTCTCATTAAGAAAGGATGGGTAAAAGCTTATGTCAAATGCATAGAGTATATGAATATACAGCTTTAGGGCAGAAGAAAATAAGGTGAAGTTTCACAACTTAAGTTTTCACTGAAGAATCCTAAACAAGAGCATTAGGCAATCTGCCACACAGTGGCATTACAATGCATTTTGTTGCATTTGGCTGGTTTAACTACTACTGACAGAGAGAGAGAATGCTGTCTCAGCAGGAAATAAAGCACTCATGAAGTTCACTCTCCCTCTTCTCTGTATTTACTACAAACAGAGTAAGTTTTGAATTTATTCAGAATTTAGAGATTTTTTTGGTAAATGCTGATGGAAAGCTGTATGGGGAAGTAATTTTTTAGGGTGACATCAAGTTGCAGTAAAAAAAAAAGAGGAAGATTGCAGCATATAAGTATGTAAAACAAAACATTCTCAATCAAAACAGAAGAGTAACATCTGAGCATTACAAATTGAGTTAAAAATACTATTTTGTGGTGTGTGGTATTACAAGAATGAGAAAGAACATACTGGGATCACATCTGCATTTGCAGGCCTCTAGTCCCCCAATATAAAGCAGGACGTAGCTTTTAAAAAACCCACCCAAAATTTGCAAACACTTGTTGATTCAGAAAGCAGTGTTAAATAATTGCATGCTGCACAGGACTCCAAAAGAATATCAGCCCTTAAATCAAATATATACAATTTTAATATCTGAAATATTTACATGGTGGAACCTTTACACGATCCCATTTGTTAAGAACAGTGTTTTCTCAAGTGTCCTCTCCAGATACAAAGAACTAGTAACTCAAGGTCACAGTTAACGTTTTCTCAACAGGTCAACCTGTATCCTTCAGTTAAATACAATATAGAGATACTGGAACACCTTTAATTAATTTGTTTCCTATTAAGAATTGTGTTTAAAAATTAAAAATGTTCTTGAGACACTTTGCTCCCTGGAACACAGTCCTCCTGCAATCAAAACAGCTTGTAGCACATTATCGATTTGTCTTCTTAACCAGGTATGAGATAAAAAATGCAGTTTACAGTACATCTCATCATTTATACCATATCATCCTATTTATAAAAACTCATACAAACAAGGCAGGAAAATATTACCCTCTTTTTGTGGACAACAGACTGCTTACAGCAGAAAACAAAAGTTGGGGCTAGTTTAATATGATGGATAAAAACAAGACTTCATCTTTGTTCGAAGACTTACGATTTAGTTTTTGTCAACTACTATGGTCAGTTACATCCAAATAGGTATTTTTTTCCCCAAATACTAAAAGTGTTTTTAAAAATATTTTTAAAACCAAAAAAAATCCATCTGATTATTTTGGCAACAGAAGTGATAAACTGAAGGGCTAAAATGAAATCGAGGATATCCTAGGTTTAAAAGAAAAAAAGAAGTCACTAAACAGCGCTTCCTCAATTGGTCCTGCTCGTTTTAAGTGTGCAAAGAATAAAAACATTCTTCAATTTGCACTTGCTAGGAAAGAAGCAGAGCATCTGCAAGAGATTAAGTTCCCAGCTTCATTAGTAATTCTAAATGGGCAATAAAATACCAAGACTACTGCTGGTTCACATCAGAATGGGAGGTCTGAGGGAACTCCTTTTCCAGAGTCAGACGCAGGACCAAACAAACACACAAAGCTGTTCCATGAAAGCAGCTCAAGCCACTTATTTTAAATTGCATTGTGACCATTCCTGAAATAAAAAGAGGGAAAATATGAGGGGGGGAAAAAAAATACTGATAAATTTGCAGTAAAATAATTTGTCTTCATCTTTAACTGATAACAGTTCCACATTAAGTGCAAATGTTTTGCAAAACAGGGATGATTTTTGTTTTCATAAATATTTACAAGAATCAGAGTAACATAAAATTACCAGAGAGCGTGTACAGTAGCTGCAGCTTATAAAACATACCAGTAATTGTACCTTGTGAATTATAAAGAGAACCAATGCAGGATAACTAACTGAGAAGGGTAAAGGGGGCCTCAAAGCAGAGGACAAAAAAATTTCACATTTTCTACATAAAAAAATACATGTCTCAAGTCTCTGAGAACAGAGAGAATTCCAAGTCTTTGAATGATGGAAAAAAAAAAAACAAAAAACAACCCAAAATTGAAATGGAACCCTAGAAGCAAGAAGAGTGCTTTATTTCACTAGACCGATCTTCTTCGCTTCTGTCTCGTATATCAACAACCTCCACATTTTGACTATGAAAACTTCAGCTTCTTCATCTAGTACCTGTAGGAAATACACATTTTATAGATTATTTTTTAAGTTACACATTCGAGTAATAAAGCCTAATTCTAGACACATCAGAACTACAAAGTGAACATAGTGTAATCCCAGTTAAACATTTGAGGAAGACACTGGATAAAACTTCCAGTGAATTTGCCTTTCCTCCATTTATCACTCAACTTGCTGAGGCTCTACTTGTAAAATGCAGCTGTTGAGCACTAAGAGATAAAAGGATCAGTATCCTAGTCTCCAGAAGTGGCTTGGGAAGAGATGGCAGGCTTGGAAATAATGTTAAGAACAGGACATATCCCTGTGGTATTTTCCATAAATTCTTTCCTCGTCTCTGTTGCTTTTCAGCTTGGAACTTCCTTGGATATTAAGTAATCTCTTGATGGGATTTCTCTTCCTTGAACTTATTATCCAGGCTTTTCTTAAATCCACGCAAACCTTTATCATGTACATCATCTCTCAGGAAGTTCCCCAGGTCACCCACTAGTCACGTCAAGAACAGCTTACTAACTTCTGTTATGAATCTGGCTCCTACCAACTTTGCCTCCAAGTTTTCTTAGTGAAAGAGAATGAGCAATTAGATTCTAATCACCTTGCAGTGTATGAAAACACGGGGAAACAGTAGTATTATTTCATAGTGTTTCTCTCTTCAACTACTTCTGCTCTTCTAGACAAAAATCACCTTTTGTTCATTAATTAGGAACAGACCCACTAAATCACTAATTATAAAAATCTAGTTACAAGAATGAGGAATAAAAGTCTGTATTTCTGATACAGTTTGGTCATTGCTGATTCTTACTGTTAAGGACAAAATCTTTGTTCCACATTTCTGAATACTGAGAAATTTTGAACGGGGATCAGTAATTTCTGTCTAGATGCTGTAACTGCAAAATCAAGCCTGTGTATCATGATCTGTTTAATCTAAACCAGCTTTTGTATCCAATGAAAATTTTCTATGCATGTTCTATGACCAACAAATATTTCTGTTATAGACTACTCCTATTTATTGAATTAGCTTCAGCACAACGTAGAAGGTAATATCAGTTACACAATTGCTGCTTACCATGGCAACATCATCCAGTATGCTCTGTGGTGAGCTGTGAGCCATAACCTGTAAGAAACAAAATGCTTTTAGAATCAAAATTCAGAGTAAACCATACAAACATATTTGGACAAGAAGTTACATCACAAGGATTTTGAATGCTTTGCACAGGAAAAAATATTTGCAGTTCATTAGTTCCCAGTATCAGCTAGGGCAAAAATTAGCAGTAAATTACATCAGAATCCATCATCGTGAGTGTTAGTTTATGGGTAGTTACTGAGGATCAAACTCCAGAGTTTCAACAGGTTCTGTATTTTCTGCCTGTTCTTGCATCTCCAATTAAGCTCTCCTAATTTAAAGGATAAGATCCCCTTCCTTACACCATGAATTCCTAATAGAAGACAAAGGCAAAATTCTCCCTGTATCACTCCTCATAACTGAATTTACTTTAAGTATTTAATTATCTTAAATTTTCAGACCCAGAGAAGTTGTCTTTCAATACGAGAAAATGGCTTTTTTATATATATATGTAATAAGCTTGGAAAATATTCAACTTCATCTTTTCACTTTCTGCTAAGCACCCATGGCACAAAATTATTACTTGCTTTGCTTTTCATACAGAATCCCTAAAAGATAAACCAAGACAAGACATTATGAATGGGAGTACCATGAAAGCTGAAAAATTTTTTTTTAAATTCCCTACTTGTGAAAAGCCATAGAGTTGTAGTGACAGATTTAAAAACAAACAAACAAAAAAAACAACCAAAAAACCCCAACACAAACAAACACCCCCAAAAAAATCCCAAACCTCAAGTTATTAGAATTTAGTTTGTAATTTGATGGAAGAAGCTACACAGCATCTAATTTAAGCTAGTCATGCAACAGCTAAAATGTATAGCAGGACTTCTGATGTTAACTTGAAAACTGCAGCATTTGCTTACTACTAAAACAACAGCATCTAAAATTTTTTTGAAGAAGTTAATCTAGTAATTCAAAAATGTACATAAAATCAAGCTACTGGCTTTTTCTCCTGCGAATTCAGACAATCCTATTTTTAAATTAAAAATGTTAATAGCCAATGAGATATTAACTCTGAAATCTAATGATAAACAGTTAAAGAGCTGCTCATCAGCTGCTCACTTTATCCAGTTTCGTCTGCTTATCTAATGGAAAGCATCTAGCATGTCCATAAGAATTAACAGAAGTCACTTGTAAAACATTAGGTTACATACTGATTCCAAGTACACCAACCGTCTCTGCCCTACACCAATACCACAGACTACAAGAAGCTAAAACCAGACTGCCTTCAAATACAGAACCTGCAGTCACTGCTGCAGCTTAAACCGGGAGCAAAACCCAGGCTTCACAAATCAAATGGAAGACACTAACCTTAGAACAAACAAAGTCAACTAATGTGGCTTCTTCTTCACCAATATATTCTATTATTTTCTTGTTGATCCATGGTCTAATTCGACGTTCCATTAGTGTCTGGAAAAGGCAAAGAAACCCCAAAGTCATAAACTTTATTGTGTTGAAACCGTACCGCCAAAGAGACGGCTAGAAGACCCAAACAACAATTTAGGAGGAGATACATTTTGCTGTCCGTGAGATAATCCGTAGCAATTTGGCATCTGCAAGGATTTCTGACAGCCATTTAAACAGGATTTTACAGGACCTTTTTCCTCCCCCTCCATAAAACTGCTAGACAGTTCCTAGCAACAATTCAAGAGATACCAAACAAAAATAAGCAGGCATACTTCAGAATAGTTATTATATATGGACAAGAAATACAGTACTCAGGTTTAATTCCATTTAGTGATGATACTCTGATCCACTGGGGGACACTGTATTCAATTCCAAAGATTGGAAAAAATAATGCTTTTCTGTGAATGGCTAAAAGAAATTAACTTACTGAATCCACAATTGACCAGTCAAGAGGATAAGCAAAGAGCTCTGGTTTTGCTGTGGGAATCTTCTCAATAAGACTCTTAATATGTTTGCGCTTTTCTTCTGTATTGACGCTGCCTTTGATATTGCTTTTATCTTCTTCGCCGTAATCCAGGGGTACAAGTTTCCTTTTCCGGGGCACATCATCACTGTCTTCATCATCAAATTTATTGAAAACACTGTCCACAGCAAGCTTCTTCCTTTTTACAGCGTTGGGCTGATTAGGACTATTGCAAGCACCTACAACCCAAAAGACAGAATAACATATTCATAAGCTGCAACTGAAGTTAGTTTGCTTTTCACACTTTCTGGGAGGAGTATCAGTTTGTATGGTATACAAACATCTGTGAATGCCCAGCATCAGCTGTGTAATCTTTCAAACTCTGTTACAAAAGCAGCAAAGATGTGAAAGTCTCAAACAGTTTAAGATTTTTGAAAAATAGAGTCGTCTTTCTCTGCCCTGAAACCAATTAGAACCCTCAGTGAGGGAGGACTGTAGCAGCTCAAACCTTATCAGAGGCAGAGCACAGAAGTGAAGGGTTGCAATGAATCCAGCTGCAAGAAAGGTGCTCATCTCATCAGCCTTATAACATACAGTTTCCTCTTCATTCAAGATCTAAAGTACTAAGGAACTACACTCACGTTCCATTCACAATTATCACCAATTCATAGTGCTACTCTGAAGAGGAAGCAAAAGTAATCTTATTTTCAGTTCTCTCCTTTTTAGAAGTGCCTTTATCAATAAATAGAAGGTCTAGAGCTTAAATCTAACATACACTTACATCAATTAGAAGTAGCAATAAGTTTTAAAAGAGATCTTTAGATATCTATTAAGGTAAAAATGTGTGTGGAAAGAATAAATCCCAGCTCAGAGCATTTCTAAACAAAGTCTTCAGGATGCTAAATCTTCCCTCCCTTCTCCCCGTCCCCCGATTTTAGAAGAAAAGATATCTATAAAATCTTCAGTATAGGAGAAATCAAGCACATCTGGTTAACAGCTGCTTGATACAAGTACATAAAAAAAACCCTGTGTGGCTACTCGATTTGGCTTTTTTGTCATTCTGATCCCCTATGCAACACGAAAATAAAATGTAAACTTGCCCAATTTGAGGCTAAGTCCTATTTTGGGCCGATGCTCCTCCGGCTGCTGTTGATCAGGTGAATTTTCATGAGGGATAATAATGCCACAGGGAGATTCATCACCAGGTGTATTAGGGGTTGCATTTCCACTAGCAGAAGAAACAGATGGGGCAGAACTGATGGGTCGTAAAGTTGGTTTAAGGCAGGGTTTTTGTTCAGGTTCCTCCTCCTCTTCCTCCGGCTCTTCTCTTTTCTCCTCTTTTTCTGCCTTTTCTTCCTCTTCCTCCTCAGACTCTGGCTCTTGTTTTATTTGTGGCTGCCTACGCCGCTCAGCCTCCTGCTCCATCTACAATGAAATAGACAATTAGCAAAAAAAGAAGCTTTCTCAAAAATAATACTCTCTGAAAAAGAATCTAAAGATCCTCTGTTTCCTAAAGAAGTGTCTGTTACTCAAGAAGAAATACATGCAACTGCTGCCATTATATTCGGAAATATTGATTAATCCAGATTTGGTTTTGAACTCCATCCAAACAGATTTGGAAAGCTACTTTTTTGTTTCCAGCGTTCTTACTGCTTATCTAGACTTCAAGAAAAGGTGAACAGAGCAAATATTAACTATCAGATCTCTTAGGCAGTTTTGCTCAATTCCACCAGAACACCAAGGGTGCTTTCCCCCCCACATAGACCAACAGCTACTTACCCTCTGGAGTTCTGCATCTGGATCTGGGTGTCCTTCTGCCAGAAGGCGCTGTCTAATTTCTTCCAATTCTTCCTTTTCTCTTTTCCTATCCCGTTCATCCGCTTCCATCTCTTTCTCCCTGTCTCGTAGCCTCTTCTGAAGGGCACTACCCCTACGAAAGACACAGATGTTCTATTCTTCTGTATCAGAAAACCTAATACAGGTTTATCTTCCACTAAATGAAAGATCTATAAAAAGCATCTGATGTCCTCTATTTTTATAGTCTAAGAATCAAAAATACCAGTTCCCAACCTTACTATACAGAATTTGCCCCATCACATTAAAAAGATGTAGCACGTGACTGCCAATCTTCTTAAAGAAGAATCAAATTATTTTATAGGATTTTTACTTGACAAGAACCAGTTCTGCTAAATTAGTATGATGCCAATTGCAGTTAGTCCCGTGCAGAAGGGTCTTCCCCACCCTTTACAGAATTTACAAGCTTGTTCTTTGTACAATCTGCAGCTTCCTCTTTGTGAATTTTTGTAGAGCCATTCTTGATCCCTTCTGTGCCTCACCCACAAGTTAAGTGCCATGAACAAGAAGCTACTCCCAAGCAGTAAGGAGCTTCCCTTTTCCCTCTGGCACTTATTAAGTGACACTAAGATAATTTAGATAATTATATAACTATTGCATCACCACATAATCAGCCAAATATAAACTCCATAAGCCACTGCCAACAAACCCCACAACAGTGTTATAATGAACAATGAAGATTTTATTGTTCAGAATCAATACAGTGACATACCTGTAGTATTTTGGATCGTCCCTGTCATCATCATAATCTTCTAAGAATTCTTTTAACCGCTTGGCTTCTTTTGCCTGCAAGAAGTGGAAACATAAGTAATGTTATAAAATGATTTCTGGTTTTCTATCAAAGAGTTTAAAATTTAGTGATATCGGTAGTAAGTTAATGCTGTATCTAATATGCTTCAAACTGAAAACACAGAGTTTTCCAGTCAGAAAATGGAAAGGTTTTGGAACTGCATCATCTTCCAGGGGGGGTCTGTCACTTTGTTATCATTCTGTTCAATAGCAGATAGTAGTACATCCAGTAGGTCCACTGGGATCATGTCTCTGATTTGCAGACTACTGTTCTGTTATTATCATTTCAAAGGGGTTTTAAATATATACACACACACTTTAAAAAAAAAAACAAAAAAACAAACAACTTCACAAAAGAGAAGGATCTAAATTATTCTAATTCAAATTTATGTCTGGTATTGGATATATTAATATGGCAGCTTAAGTGTGTTTTATCAGTACTGTTTTGTTTCAAGAGTTGTGCTTTTTAGAAAAGATTTATCTATTATGAACAGAAACAAATCTAATGCATACTTCTAGGATAAGTACTCTCCTGCTGTGTTATTAAACCAAACCAAGTGGCACTGTATTAAGGCACAGGCCAAAACCTGGAGGGGGTAAGGGTGACAGAGAGGAGATATTCCCCCCTCCCTGATATAATGAAGAAAAAAAAAATATATATTTAAGCAGTTCTTTAAGGAGAACATAAATTAGGACTTTCTAACCTCTAAGCAGCATCTTTAAACCAACAGTAAGATATCTCTATACTAATGACTTTGAAAAACAAATTACAAATATTGTTGTAAATTTAGCACAAATTGTATAGGTGCTCTCTACAACTGCCATCCATAGCCAGCATCTAGGAGGATCATGAATACAAAATATCCTTGAGTCACAGTCAAACATTTTTCCCTCTCATGCATCTAGAAGGAAAAATCAGATTCCATATAAAACAATATATTTTATAATTTTCTTTGGTTTTGTGTGTTAAGGGCTTTGTTTTGTTGTGGTTTTGGTTTCTTGGGTTTTTTTGTGTGTTATTTTGTTTTTTCTCCCTCCTTTCCATTGACTTTGAAGCAATTCCTAATCCCTCTCCAATTTAGAACTCTTACATATCTTCTCTCCTCCTCTGGGAGAATTAGGAAGTGAAGTAATACCACCATAGTTTAAAATAACTTCATTATGCTTTAGCACCAAACTATGAGAAGTATCTGTTCTCCAAAGGTGTTGTCTTGCACAAAACTCCCAAGTGTTACACTGATAACTGCAACAACTTCACAACTAATGAACTAGAGACAGACATTTACAAAGTGCTTATATTATAGAATATTATATGTTGTAGAAGGTTCAGGCACATTAGCAGGTTGGAAGTAACAAGGCCGGTCTAGTTCCACTTGCATGACATAGAACATATAGTAAGTTTTGCTACAAATCTACAAATCAGTATTTTGCAGCTGCATACTTCTCATCCTTTTCCCTTCCCAAGACCAAGCCACTAGGCTTTGCTTTCCAGACTCTCAATAGTACTCCCACTTATGAGACAACTTCTGTTTCAAGTCTATTAACACTTTGTATAAAAACATTCATAGTGTTTATGCAAAATGAAAGCTCTTCCATTATCCATAAAGACAGCAGTAGAATGTTCCATTCTAAATGGGACCCAAAGAACAAAGGGACAATACAAGAACTCTAAGCCTTACCATTTCCCTCCTTCTTTCTTCTTCCCTTTCAGCCTCTTTTTCATACTCTCGACTTTTCTTCCGTTCCCTGATTTCCCAGTTTTTAAGACGCTACAAAAGAAAAAACAAAAACAAAAACAAAACCCCATTCCAACCTCAAGAGCATTAAGAATGACGGTACTACTTCAAAGTTAGTTTGGATTACGGTTTAAAACTAACTGCATTAAAATGAAGCAAATTTATTTATTTGGAATTTACAATGCTCGAATAAGGTGGTCAAATTTGTTCTGACAGTGATGTACATATTCTGCCCCAATTTAAGTAGTCAGAAGATTAGAACATATTTAGGAAAAGGAAAGGGAGAAAGAATTATGTAGTTTAACAAATACTGGTTTATCAC
The DNA here is from genome assembly GCA_013399075.1 of Chloroceryle aenea. Classification (NCBI taxonomy): domain Eukaryota; kingdom Metazoa; phylum Chordata; class Aves; order Coraciiformes; family Cerylidae; genus Chloroceryle; species Chloroceryle aenea. The sequence continues at coordinate 83,751 of VWZY01009673.1, forward strand.
CCCTCAGAAACTATTTTTTCCGAAAGAAACCTTAAAAATTCCAACCTACCTCTTGATATGCAGCTTCCTTCTCCCGCAGTTTCCTCTCCAGTTTTCGACGTTCGTAGGCGTCTTCCTCATCTTCTTCTCGGTCTCTCTTCTTATCCTTCTCCCGTTCTCGTTCCCGCTCTCGTTCTCTTTCCCTCTCGCGCTCCCGTTCTCTTTCCCTCTCGCGCTCTCGTTCTCTTTCCCTGTCTCTGCTTTTTTCTCTGAAGGAAGGAAAAAGTCCCAAGTTAAGTACAGATCCTCCCTCTCCACTCAATCAAATGATTTAACTTCAAATGCATCATGCGCTATTGAAAGTTATTCTTCTTCATGGGCATAAGTCATTATTTCTACTATACGGAAAAACTCATTTACCTAACAGTAGCTGCTTGAGCACTAAACCTTAAATAGTGACATTAAAGAACCTCAAGTAGGAATAAAGCTACCCACGAAAAAAGTAAGAGAGATTTGAGATAAAACCATTATGCTTAAGTCATGGTTGAGTTTGTATATTGCAGTCCTGGTGCTGTGGAGAGAATCAAGTATTCTTCCAATCTGCACAAACACAACATTTTCTAAAAATCTGGTTGCCTATTTTTACTCTGATCTTACAAAAGGACCATTCTCTTTTTAATGGCAGCTGATCTGCTGAATTCTACCATTTAGTAAACAGCACTAAGAAAAACAGAAATAAATAGCAACTCAAGTGCATTTACCTTGATCTGCTGCGATCCTTGTTGCGATCCGAACTCCTTTCACGATCTCTGTCACGATCTCGGTCTCGTTCACGGTCTCTGTCTCGGTCCTTCGTGCGGTCACGATCCCTATCTCTCTCTCGTTCACGCTCCCGTTCCTTCTCCTTCTCTCGTTCACGCTCCCTCTCTCTTTCACGCTCCCTCCTTTCTCGTTCACGCTCCCGTTCCCTTTCTCTTTCTCTGCGTTCTTTTTCAATTTCCTGTCTTTCTTTCTCCTTTTTGCCTTTTTCCTCCTCCAGTTTCTAAAAACCAACAAGAGAACTTTCATAGTTAATTTTATAGTTATAGGAACTGGACATTCCCGGCGCAACACACAAGGCTGGTAATGGAAATACCAAAACCGCCACCAATTTAAAAATATTAAATAGGGTTTGTTGGGTATTTTTTGGAACTCATAAGTATGAAATCAAAATGCAGCAATCACAAGACTAAGTTTCGTGCAAAAGCATAGATCTACACAGACCAGCAATCTCCAACCTTAGCTGAGTAGGGCTGGCCTTGTATTTATTACAAGCTGACTAAACTGCACATACACAGTGCACTGCCAGTCACAATTCAGGTGGGTCACAAATTCCATTGGCCCTCTAAGCCACTTGGGTATAAGCAAAGTGAAGTCCTAGCTGATAAATTAATTCTGTTCAACTAGGAAAACAGATTTCAGTGGAATGCTTACTGGGACAGTGAGGAGTTTCCCAAAAAGCCTTGGCAGACCAAAACCGTCCTATATGAAAACTTGGGTAAAGAAATTTATCCACTTACACGTGGTGCATGTGGTTAAACAGTGAAGAGAGCTGCAACCTTTCCCCTTTTCCCTCCCTACAAAAGTTTTAACAGTTCATTGGTAAGAACTGGGCTCTGCAGAATGGAATCCTTAACTTCCACCACTGCAAGATGGAGAGAGTTAAAAAAGGTTGGAAATAGCTCTTTTGAAACACAGAAACTAAAGGGTTACCTGCTACAGTTTTACTAAAAATTGTACAAAATTGCCACTTTTTTTTTCAATTAGAAACAGTTCCTATGACCAGAATTCCTATAAGACAATAGAAAATACATGAACAGAATGATAGATAAATCCATCCTTGGAAGCAATTGTTATGTGTTAACTTACAGATGCTGTGCTAGGACATGGACCGCCAACACTGGATTAACCTTGCCTATAAGCTATGTTTCTGGGAGGAAGAGCAAGTACACGGTTCACAAATATACCAAATAACAACCAAATATACCAAATTTCAACCTGTTGGATGCCAGAATACCACTTTGTTTAACAAATACTGAGCAGAATAAACAGGTTTATCCCCTTTGGCTCCACGTTTACCATCACTGAAATGAAATTAAAAACCGGAACAATGAAACAGCATTTTCTCTGGTTTCCCTTTTGGCTTTTGTTTATTTTGTTTGTTTGTTTTTCTTTTCTTTTAAACAAAGCATTTAAGACAACTTTAAAAAGCAATCTTACCTGGTAAGTGTTCTTCCACCATAGGCACAGGGACCAGAGAACCGACAAAGGATTACAGAAATAAAGCTAATTCACTAGTGATTAATGTATCCAGTGAAACTACACTGCATTGATAGCACAATACAGGCAAACTGATGTTGGATACATTGAAATCACAAAAGGAAAAAGGGACTAAAAATGGTAGGAATTGGTAGAAAACTGATATGAAAGAGACCAAAACTTAGATTCTACAATATATACTGAGCCGAAAACCAGTTTCTAAAGGGGTATATTTTACAGGACCTTTACAGTGTTAAACCGTTTAAAGTATGGTCAGATGTTAAACTAGATTGTCAACTTTTAAAAATCCAACTTACCTCAAATTTCATATACTTTTAAAGAAATGTTTACATACTGAAGTGGTCGATACTTACAGGTTATCTTAGATGTTCCAATAGAAATTTCTTTGGTTGAAATCCTGCTTTTTTGCCACTCTCAAAAATTTTGTTTATGGTGAAATTTCTCAAGAGAGTGGTTTTCCTTTTCTTTTTTTTTTTTTTCATATATTAACACAAGTGTAACTATACACACACACAAGTCTTGGTGTATTAGAATCCATTTTGTAGGTCCGCTTTCTTAAAATCCAATTGAAAAAAAATGAATTGATCTATTTTGTAATCAAAATCTGACCCCATCAACTTCTATCAGCCTAAATAAGAGGATCTGGAAGGGTAATGGGATGGGAACGGTATCAGATAAATTGAAGTAATGAACAGAAATGAACAGGTAAAAGAATTATAAATCTTACCTTGAGCTCTCTTCAGACTCGTCCGTGCTGTAAATGGACGCCCCCTGCAATGCTGATACCCTGACAGTCTGTGGTTATTGTTTTATAAACTCATACCAAAAACATGCAAAGGTTCACTGTGCTCACTAGCCAGCTGCTAAAGATTTCAACAGCCCCTTTTAAACATATCCAATATACACAATGGCTACTTTCAGTTGATATTTAATGTTAAGAAACCGAAAAGAGCCCCCCAATAGTACAGATTGAAGGCAGTAAAATGCCCAACAGCTTCTGAAACAATGAAGCCTGTTTTTTTATTTTTTTTTTTTTAATTTATTTTGTTGGTTGTTGGTTTTTTTTTTTAAAAAAAAACCACTTACTACTTGTTTGCATCTTAGTACCAGTGACAACTTGGGGCTTGGAACTGAACACAATTCTACTGAAGTTTCACCACTGACCAGTTTCGCATTCGATTGCTGAGCTTCACCAGACGATTTCTTCTAGAATTTTTCCCCAGGCTTTTATCTCCAACAACTTCAGTCAAGAGAAAAACTGAATACGTGTACATACAATAATGTGCAGTAGTCACTTCTGTTTACATTGATACAGTTGCGTGAAAACACGGTACCATCCCCAGTTCATGTGGTAAAGCTGAATAACATGGACATACTTCACCTTGTGGTACCTGCAACATTTTCTTTAATGTTGGTTTGGGGGTAATTTGAAAGAAAAGTGTGTGCTTAAAAGAGAAGCTTGCTGATACTTCCCTAGGGAAAGGACCATTCCAGTCTCGTTGGGGAAAAAAATAATACCAACTTTAAGCTTAACATTAAAGTAACACCATTACATGCATAGCTGTGCTTTACTATCCACAAGTATCATTTTCCAAAGCAGAAACAATCACAGATGCATTAGCACTAGTGGAAACTTCTGTAAATGGTAACCCTGAGGTGGGACTTGATGTGCACAAACATTTCCAAGCCAGTTACCCCTTTGCATATTTTTCTGAGGGGGCATCCATAAGTATAAAAAAAACAGAAGCTCATACTTACATCCTATTCCATGTTACTTTCCAAGCTGTGAGTTTCATCTTGCATTAGTCACCATATGATCTCTATCATAATGGTGGGGGTCAATGAATAGATTAGCTTTATGGGAATTTACAGTTCTTCCATGCATCTAAAGTTTGGTAAGTCTGGTAAGCACTGACCTAGTTTTAATCTTCCCCCACTCTTAACTTAGAACTATTAAAATAAAAGACTTAAATTTAATTCAACTCTTCATATAATCTCGGATTATGTTATAAATCTACCTACAGAAACACACTCAAGTGTATGTCTTACACTGCAGCCCCGTTTAGCCTTTAGTTATAAATATCTCGATTTTATGTATGTGTAGAAACTTAAGTTGCCTTTACTCATGTTAAGTGAGAAGACTGCAAAATACTCAGTAGCAATCAAAGTCTCAGCATAAAAATGTCAAGGGCCACTTTAACGTGGTAGTTGTCTTTTTTTGACTCGTAAAAAACTAAATGTATATTAAACCTAATATAAACATAATTTTAAGTGATATTGCAATGTACTGCTATATTTTATAATAGTGGTTTTTTGGATTTTGAAAAAGCCTAATTTGTATCAAGTGCAAAAACAAGAATACTACCTTGTGTGTGTCTCTGAATTTACTGATCTCTCTTGATATCAGGTCTCTTTTGTCTTCCTCCATTTCTATAGCATTTATATCCTCCTAAAAAACAAGGGGGACAGGAGGAAAAGCATTAAGAGCCATCTGTACAGACATAGGAGAACAAGAGAAAAGCTGAAGGTTAGAAGTTTTCAACCAGTCTTGCAAGAGATAAATAAAGTCCTTCTGCAGTACCAAACCTGACAGTCTGATGTTAATGAGTGAAAAAAAAAATAATAAAAAAATCAGATGGACAAGAGTCACAAATCTGGCAACTAGCAGTAAACATAGTCATTGTCAAAGCCTACAATGTAAACGAACCTTGGTGATGAGTGGATAAGGTATCAGTGGGGCCACTGGAAATCTGCGGAAAATCTGCGGAAAAATCCACGGAGATTTTTTTTTTTAAAAATAGATTGCACACTACTCTGAAAAACAATGTTTTGTATCTTTGTACTACAAGGCAATATTGTATTGCTGTGATCTCATTTCTTTGATGCAACAAGATTACAGAAGAACCTCGCTAATTCTCCCTTCCCTGAACTACTTAAAATACATTGTGAGGTCTCATGTTAGTAAGACTTCACTGAATTCCCAGTGTACTCCAGGATATTAGTACGCTGTGGTAGCATCAGAAGTAAGACTAAGCTACACTTGCCAATAGAAATGATTGGTATATTTGCAGTGGGTATGGCTTGACTTTAGTTACTCGCTAATTCGCAAGATTTGGTCGATTGCTCCTACTAACTAATAGTGCGAATTAGCGAGGTTCCCCCGTGCTTGAAATTGAAAACCAGATTCCACTCACTCTCAGTTCCCCGCACACATTTTCAACTCCCCCAACCCAGTCATGCCTTCATCCAGAAGAGCTAACAGACTCTGCTACTAAGACCAGCAGGAGTCTTCTTCACACCAAGCTGTGCAAGGGACAATGGTCCCAAAGCTGGCAAGTTTGCCCGTGCCCCCCACCCCCAACCATACATCTGCATTCACCTTCCCTTTCCCCCCACCCTCCATAGTCCTCCTCTTCCCTCTCCNCCTTCGCCGTTAAAGACAAGAGAGCAATGAGCTAGGACCATCTCTTCACTCCCACCTCTATCCACACAGGCCAAAGATGGCAACTTCCGAGTTTCTTTTCCTCCTTCCCCGTACGGGAAGGACAATAGGGTGTCATTTCCACCCATAAAGTGCCACAAATTTAAAAAGAGCTTATTTGCTACTTGACTAGCTCAGATTGGTCAAATTCTACATCATAAAGAGCTAGCAGAATATCCCTCTGTCCCAGGGACATAGCACCCAGCTCTTCCAAGACTATGGTGGTCTCTTACAATGTTTAACTACCTGGCATTACTCATGGCCACATATATATGTAAATATATATGTACCCACAGGATAACACACATTGTAACAAAGCCTGTAACCAAAAAAAAAAAAAATACAGCTGACAGCATTAGACAGTGACTCATTTGTAAATTCTCATCCAAGACAGCATCTTCTCCCAAAGGGAGGGAGAGGAAAGAAAAACAAGTTCTCAGCTCAGCACTTTTATACTTCAGGTCAGCCAAGGCTAACAATGTTGTGGGGAAGATACGCTCACTCCCTGAGGGAGATGTTGCTTCTTGCACAAAACTTAAACTCCATGAGCATTTGAAACTGCATTATTGTCTTGAAATAGGTACTTTGCAGAAGACTTAAGTGGATAAAAATCTCAATCAAACAATTTTCCAATCTCTTTCACATTAGGTGCAGAATGGTAGGTGTTAAAGCCCATTTTCCTGTGGTTAGAAGCTTGGCTGGAAAAGCCAAGTCTGAGTTTGCTTATTCTTATTCCCCCTTCTCCAGTTTGTTTTAATCCATAAAAACGTTGTCCACAGAAGCAGGTCTAAACCAGAACATTCACTCCTGCTTAACAGGGATTTTTTTTGTATTATACAATATATGAAAACCAGCTGATCAAATCCAGCCAAATTGAGACATGCAAGTAAAAGAGATTTTGTAAGGCAGGAAGATTACAATATGCCTTTCATCCCTGAAGGTTCCTTCACAAGGTTTGTGAGGTATACATATTCACAACTAATGAAGCGTTCCCACATCTGGGAAGACAGCTGCAGCCAACTGGATCAAGGCACACAAAAAGGCATACTTGAAGCACGGAGAAGAACTTTGTTAAAAACTACCAGAGCAAAATCCTGCCATTACAAAAGTGCCCTGGCATCTTTCAATGGAAATGGACAGTATGCAGGAACTCTTTACAGTTAAATTCTCATCTGAAAAATCCTACATGCACATACAGATTAAACTGCACTAAATTCAGTATTTCCACCTTCAGAGGCATAAAGGTCAGTTCAATCCTGCCCAGATTCAAACCTGTTGTTCCAAGAAGTTTAGGTGCTTAGATGCCTAAACCATCTGAAGGGATGGTGTCTAACTGACTAGCTTTCAGCTTAAAAAATTGAAACTGCTTCAGTTCCCCGCACACATTTTCAACTCCCCCACACCAGTCATGCCTTCATCCAGAAGAGCTAACAGACTCTGCTACTAAGACCAGCAGGAGTCTTCTTCACACCAAGCTGTGCAAGGGACAATGGTCCCAAAGCTGGCAAGTTTGCCCGTGCCCCCCACCCCCAACCATACATCTGCATTCACCTTCCCTTTCCCCCCACCCTCCATAGTCCTCCTCTTCCCTCTCCTTTAAAGACAAGAGAGCAAT
>VWZY01009673.1:95442-110074 GCA_013399075.1 Chloroceryle aenea
AAAAAAAGCGGCATTTAGAATCAATAAACCTAGAACAAAGGCACATCTTTTTTTGAAACCAGGACTATGCATCATTAAAAAGTCATAAAGATCATTCACCACATTAGTCTTTGATATAACTTATGGCCCAGTGAATAAGGTGAAAGCAATATATACACTGTAGATGCCCCACACCTAGAAACATTCCAGGTCAGGTTGGACAGGGCTCTGAGCAACCTGCTCTAGTTATGGATGTCCCTGCTCACTGCAGGGAGGTTGGACTAGGTGCCTGTCAAAGGTCCCTTCCAACCCATTCCATTCTAGGATTCTATGATTCTCTTTGCAAACCTTTAGCCATGCTGGTCTTAACTAAGGAAAGTAGCCTATATGAACAAATATTGCAGGTGGATTTGTAATTGCTTGAAGACTAAGAACATGAAACGACACCTCATTGTTAACCTAGAGGAAGGGGTATTTCAAGCTACATTCTTCAAAAAAGTTACAGAAAGCTGTAAATTAAAAACACCTTATGAGAGCAAAATAAACAAAGCCTGTTAAATAATAAAGTTAAAGAAAATTAATTAGATCTTAAAAAAAGAAAAAAAAAGCAACAACTTCGGGAAGATATGAAAACATTAACAGCAAAAACTAGTAACCGGAATTGTTGCCTGTATCCACCAGAGAAAGGTCACACAAAAGTAAATCAGTTCAATTTGAGACAAGGGAAGAGAAATTTTACATCAGGAAAACCTCCTTAACAGAGAAGGATAATACACAGTAAAGGCAGAGCCTGTTATCAGTGTTGCAGATACGCTCCTTTGGAGGCTAAGTCCAAACAGGTAAACCTTTCTCAGGGGTGGTCTATATACTGATCATTCAGTCTCAGAATAGAAAGGTGAGCAAAATTAGGCCCCCAAGACACCTTCTCATTTAACCTTTCTCTTCTGCCTTGATTCCAAGGACAGAAAATACTAGCCCTTTGCTAGAAAGTATTTAGCAGTTAAGTATCATACAAAGTATCTTAAAATGCACAAGTATTGATAGCAATGGACATTTGGAAAGCTGCCAGGTAATAAAACCAAGAGTATAACCAGAGATTTTGAAAAGTATGAACAATTACCTTGAAGTTTTCCAGATGCTCCTTGTACTCTCTTCCAACTCAAAACCAAGCCACATTTCTGCAATAAAAACAAATATTTTTGTTTATGTTGAAAACATTACCCTAACAAACTTACAAACCTTAACTTACAACAACTTTCTACAAAAGATAATGTGTGAAAAGGGTAAACACTTCTGAAAATAAAATATGTCTATGTTCACTGACATCTACAGCTTAAAAGAAAAAAAAAAAAGCTATACTCTTTACTTCCTGACTTTAAACTCAAAGTGTAATGGACTGGTATTCCAGTGAGTGAGACTAACTTTATTTTTAGCTTCAGTCCAGTGTTTGTGGATCATTATTTCATTCATCAGCCAGGGAAGAGTTTTATCAAGCAGTCTATTACACTTACTGCTAGAAGCTGCCGTATGAGCATGTCTGAGGCCTTCTCAGAAATGTTGCCTACAAAAACGGTGGTAGTGGGACCGCTGTTTTCATCGTTTTCCTTGTTCTTTAACCCAGGATGGTCTTTTCTGACTCCCAAATGTTTTCCAACCATAGACACAGTGGTAGGAACTAATACCTAGAAAAAAAAGAGAAGAGGGTGTAAAATAAAGTGTTGGGTTGGTTTGGGGTTTAACTTCAATCCATAAGACAAAAGAGCTGGGGATGCACATGTATTTCAAAAATAAATTTTCATATGAGCCTTAGATAGGCTTATGGATTGAAACACCAGTAAGTGGTTCACGCTTTAGTACTTTATACAACACAAAAAAGACTGCATTTTTCTGTCAAAGACAGACAGAAAAAAAAAAAAATGTATACCTGAATATGGCTGCTGGAAGGTCTCAAGGTGAACATATAGCAACATTAAGTATTATTTCTTCTACAAATAACTAATTTGCAACAGCTGAATCAGGGAAAGTTGAAGTCCCTTATCTAACAGTGTAAAAAAGCAAGCTGCAAATAGAAAAGTAACGCTGACTCAAAAGGCTTCAATGACATGTGACAGGTCTTAGAGCTTTCACAGAGTGAATAAACACTACTGCTTTATTTAATCAATACACAACGTGAAGCCTCTCTGGGTTAAGGAGCAAATATTTGTAAAATAAATCATGCAGAGAAGGGCACGATCATCTGTTCCATTTACTCTCTCCTGCTACCTAAGATTTAATGGTACATATGCGCCGAGTTCCTCTTTTCAAAACACCCTTCCAGAACTGTTACCTAATAAAAATTATTTTAATCAGAAAACTGAATAATGCATTTGTTGCAGTATCTTTGTCTTAACTACACTGGTTACTATGAACACATCCTCCTGTAACAGAAAATGCAAGCTATCAAAAAAAAAAAAACCCTCAAAAATCAAAACAACCCCCAAATCGTTGAAATGGTAACTCTCGTTGATGCCAAAGCAACCTTTATATTTGAAAGAGTGCTTTTTTCCACCCCATAAATCATAAATCTTCCTTCTCCCTGAAGACAAAGAGGCCTTTCTCTCATATGCTCTTCCATAGATGCGCATTACATGCAACTACTCCCCCCACTGCAAATGGGGAGAGCTCATTTGCAAGCTTGTCAACGCACACCCTTCCGGCCAGCTCGGCAGGGCAGCACAATGGCCTTATAAACCTGGATGGGGTGTGCCTCCAGAGCACCCCTAGGTCAACAACCTCAAATGCAAAAGGCCTGGAATCTAACTGTACTGTGTAAGATGACCATGCACAACCTGAAGGTAAAACCTAAATGATTGTATTTGAAAAAAGTACATCTTCTCATGAGAACAGTAATTGCTTCACATTGCAGCTAGCAGCTCCAGACATGATTACAAACTTTGTTAAGGTCAGAAATTAGCAAAATATTTGATTTAAAGTGACACATATCCTTTCATAGCATGAATTCTGATGGAATAGAACAGAACAAAAATACTGTTGACAGCTGCTAAATTTTACTTTCCATTTTATTCCACTATCATCTCATCCCCACTGTAATACTTACAGTCGGAGCGGGAGCCATAATGCCCATTGGTACAGGAATCATAGGGGTCCCTGAGAAAGACAAGACATAAATGTTAGTCTGACATGTTGAGATTACCAATGAATAAAAGTGAACTGATCACTGACATGATTTCCAGACCAGACAGCAAATTTAGTCAAATGAGAATTTTGCAGTACTGATTAACAGTAATTTCTTAAGCATTCAAGCATAGCCTGAGTACACTAACATACCATTTGTATCCCAGTCACTTTTATCATATTAACCATTTCAAGTTTGTTCGTCACAAACAGATCTATTTTCAAACCATATTCAAACCACAGTATTGTCCTACAGATGAGAATCTCATTCCTGTCTTGCTCATTCTCATAGCATGACTGATTCTGCCTACAGCTTCGGGATAAGGTCCTACAGAGGATGCCACCAGGCTTCAGGCTACTATTTATGGAATAGCTTAACAAATGTAGCACAGAAACCCTCCACCAAAAGCTCACTACCTACTGTATACTTGACACTGCAGTCTCTAAAACTTCATTTAAAACAATATTTAATCAGATGAAAACATGGAATACCCTCTTTCCCACTACCAAATTCACAGGCAGCTCTAAGGACTATGATGTGAGCCAGTATTTGACTGCAATAAAGGCTGTTTATCTTCCCATGCCAGCTACAAGAGAAGGTTAAAGATATTAAGTTAATGGATTTCAAAAATACTCATTGGCCAGGAAAGACATTGAGACTCAAGAACAATGAAGTCAATGCCCTGTTCTTCAGAGAAATACCCTCTGGGATCCTAGATCTCCTTTTTAATTCACTCATTCAAAATTACAAAAGCAAACAAACAAACATCAAACAAAATACACCACCAAAACCAAACACAAACAAAACCCACAACCCCCAAAACCCACATGCTTCATCTTTCACTCCCAATCCTTCCCATTTGATCCTTCCACATCTCTCTTACTCTTGCATTAATAAAATCCTAACCAAACTTCTGCAACTTACTGTTCCTGGACTACTATTCCCACCGTCTCCAGTGCTTAGTCCTAAAACATTTCTCCTCTGAAACCCCCCTCCAGCTTTCTCCTCATCCACTCCGGTTTTGTTTTGATTCCGACATTTTTCTCCACCACTCAGTTCTTTTCCTCAGTCCCTTCCTATTAAAGTCACACCACCTCCCATCCCTCCAAACCATTCAGACAATCAAAAGCTGTATTGTTTCACTATGCTCTCAGTTTTAATACAGCATGGCATCTCACAGACTGGAGGAACTACTCCAACACAAGACTCCCCCTGTGCAGCCTTGCTGCTGCACTGTAACTATAATCACCATGATGCTGAATTTGGATTTTCAAGTCACAACTTGACTTGAAAAAAAAGTAGGTAGGACTTGTAAAAAAGTGGAGAAAAACAACACAAGAAGCTGGACCTTCCCTGAAAGTTACTCCTATAATTTCATCACACATACTTAGTGTATCCAAATATTTCCAAAGGCTTTACAATGGCTTATTTGAAAATAACTGAAAAAATCATAATCTACTGTCAAAACAATGGCTCTTACAATAACTAACATTAACAAAAATCACTACCTAGCTTCAGTCTTATAAAGTTCCAAGATAAAGTATCCAATTATCTAGTTTCTGATCAGAAGTAAGCAGCTTTTAGTAGACCAAAAGGAGCTTGCTCACATGACAAGATCTGTGGGTAAAGTAGAAACTCAGTTGCAAAGTACACGAATCAGAGTGAAGTACATTAAGAGCCAGTAGCTTTTGTAAAAAGTAAAATTCAGAATAGTAAAGGAAATCTATTTCTACAACACTTCAATTTACTAACAAAACTTACCAGGAGGTACAGGTGGTGGAAAGCCAGGAAACTGTGGAGGTGGGATCCCAGGGGGAAGTGTTGGGATACCCATAGGAGGGCGATTCAAGTGAGGTGGAAAAGACATTCTTCCAGTCACAATCTGTCAAAAAGAAAAAGCAAACTTGTTCTAGTCAGTTCCCAAACATGAATTACAAATTCATAAGTGTCCATAACAATTTTAAATTTTTAGACAAACATTCAATTACAAGCTAGAAGTACTTTTTAACTCTTTTTCCCCAGGTACTCATTAAGTTACAAATGTAGTAGAAGTCTTCTTGCACAATAAAAACCAGCACTTCTAGAAAAGTATTTCAGAACTAAGTGAAAAAACTGTATCTGACTCCTCATACCAATGGTTTACAAGGAGTGTGAATTAAACAGCATTTAACAGTTTGTACAATTTCTTTAAAATAAATCTATTTTTGCATTATCTAAGCCAGAAGTAATTTTGTAATACATTTTCAGCAAGGCAAGTGGTTCTCTTGTACAATAAGTGATCACACACAATGTAAGCATGGAACGAAATAAAGGTGGACATCCCAAAGCTCAGCATTAACAGGAATGATATTTAAGACAACACTGGGGACATCCCCAAATTCCAGCACAGAGGCAGTTAAAAGAGGGTTCTCTGATCTATTTATAACCTCCCAGTTCACACATCTTCTAGAGCTCAGCTTGGATGATAGCCCATGAGAGTCAATATGCTGCCATGGAGAGTAAGGACTGTTTTAACATCACTGCTATTCAGGTGGTTATGATAATGTCCATATTACTGACCCTGTAACAGACACCACCTGAACATAAAAACCCAGGATCACTCTTAAGACAAGGCATTTATTCTTGTTCCAGGATTATCTCAGCAACCTTACATGGTCAAGTCATCAAAAATGGCTGGCCCTCAGTTCTAAAAATACCCTGAACTGGTCACCAGTATTGCTGCTGAACACAGAGGTACATTCACTCTGCAGTAAGGAAGTACTAGAGACTAGTGAAGAGAACCCCAAGGATGAACAGTGAAACCCACACGAAGCTGGCAGCTCTTGCTAGTGAGTCTGACACAGCATTGGTGCTACCAGGAGCAAACAGGAGGGGAATTAAACTACCCCAGGGAGAGGTTTGCCCCTTTGTGCCAGAGAGTCCTGCTCCCTGCCTGTAGGCCCCCATCCCAGGGAAGTACACTAGGTCTCTGCCAAATGCTGGGTACTAGCCCCCCAAAAAGTGTTTCTATGGAGAAAGCCTTTGAGAATTCTGATGTGTCCACCTAGACAGGAAAACTTCTGTACAGACAGTAGGTTGCAGTGAATGCCCACTGCTTTCTTCTGGTGAAAAGCTAAGTACCTGCAAATGGTGTGTGCTGGTTGGGGATCCTTCATGTCAGGTGAATGAGGTGAATGAGTAGCAAAAGTTAAAAGCTTGTGCAGTATTTGAGGAGAAGGGATAGGGAGAGATAGGTGGTTTCACAACCATGTTGCTGCAATGGACACCACTGAGAATGAGATGCCTTGGACCCTGACAACTCACAAAAGCAGGACTCTGCTTCACTCTCCCCCCTCCAGCATCACCACCAAAAAGAGTTACCAAGTTTTAATACCTACAGATGCCCACGAACAAGGTCTGCATGGAGAAACTGCACCAGCAGCACGAAGTGGATACTGCAAAAAAGAAATGACGTGTGTGCACAGAGGGTGACTCTGTTACAGGGCACTGAGGTGTCATCCATCTGCCAACCTGACAGGGAGTCATAGGAGGTTTGCTGCCTCCCGAGAACCCACCAAGACACGGCCCAGCGGGTGCCACAACCTGTCAAAAGCACTCTTTCATTTGGCATGAATGATGTTAGGGCAAGTAGAAAGCCCTGGGGAATGCAAGTGAAGTACTGGTGCCCAGGTTCTCTTTTCCTCCATTTTACTAGTAAGAAGGAAGGGGGCAATGACAGTGGGACCTTATTTGATGACCATAATTTGTCAGGGAGGGGTGTAATCTACCTGTCCAAAAGAGGCAAGGGAATCTTTGCCAGCAGGCTGGCCAGCTTGGTGAGGTGAACTTTAAACTGAAGGACTCAGGGGATGGGGTCCAAGAGGGCAATGCTCTGCCATCGCATTCGCTGGGGAATAAGCCAGGCCACCCAGAGCAGTGAAAAATACTCCTTAGCTGCCTTCCAAGCTGAAAGCCAGAAGGCAACAACCTCAAGTGTGTGTATGACTAGGGTGGACCCTCCTGCAGACCTCCAGGAAAACTTGTATGCTCGATAGCCTCTCTGCAAAGCCTGTACACCAACACAGGCAGCATGGGGAATAAACAGGAAGAACTAGAGACCTGGGTGCGGCCACGGGGCCATGAACTCATTGCAATTACAGAAACACGACGGGGTAGCTTGCACGACTGGAACACTGTCATGCTCAGCTACATATTTTTCTAAAAAGACAGGTCAGAAAGCTAAGCCCCTCTCCATTATCTTTGAAAGGTCATGAAGAACAGGAGGGGTACCTGATGACCACACGAAAGCCAATGTCACTCCAGTCTTCAAAAAGGGGAAGCAGGTGGACCCAGGAAACTAGCCAGATGGCCTTACCTCAATCCCTAGGAGGGCAATTGAACAGCTTATTTTGGATGTCAACTTTAAGCATATGGAGGCTAAGAAGGTTATTGGGAGTGGTCAGCGTTGGTTCACCAAGAGGAAATCATGCCTGACCAATCTGATAGCCTTCTATAATGGCATGACTGGCTGGGCAGACAAGGGGAGAGCAGTGGATGTTGTCTACCTCAACTTCAGCAAGACTTCTGACACTGTGTCCCATAACAACGTCACAGTTAAGCTCAGGAAGTGGGGTTAGATGAATGGACTGTGAGGTGGATTGAGAACTGGCTGAATGATAGAGCTCAGAATGCTGTGATCAGCAGTGCAGAGTCGAGTTGGAAGCCTGTAGCTAACAGTGTTCACCAGAGGTCAGTACTGGGTCCAGTCTTGTTCAACATACTCATCCGTGACATGGATGAAGGGACAGAGTATACCCTCAGCAAGTTTGCTGGTGATACAAAACTGGGATGAGTGGCTGACCCATCAGAAGGCTGTGCTGCCATTCAGTGAGGCCTGGACAGACTGGAAAGCTGGGCAGCGGGGAACCTAATGAAGTTCAGCAAAGGCAAGTGTAGGCTACCACACCTAGGAAAAAATAACCCCATGCACCAATACAGGTCAGGGGCTGATCTGCTGGAAAGCAGCTCCAGAGAGAAGGATCTGGGAGTCCTGGTGGACAAGTTAACCGTGAGCCAGCAATGTGCTCTAGTGGCCAAGAGGGCCAATGGTATCCTGGGGTCCATTAAGAGTGTGCCCAGGAGGTTGAAGGAGGTT
This sequence comes from Chloroceryle aenea, assembly GCA_013399075.1. Taxonomy (NCBI): domain Eukaryota; kingdom Metazoa; phylum Chordata; class Aves; order Coraciiformes; family Cerylidae; genus Chloroceryle; species Chloroceryle aenea. The sequence continues at coordinate 103,731 of VWZY01009673.1, forward strand.
TTCCTCCCCCTCTACTCTGCCCTAGTGAGGCCACATCTGGAGTACTGTGTCCAGTTCCAGGCTCCTCAGTTCAAGAGAGACAGGGAACTACTGGAAAGAGTCAAACAGAAGGCTATGAAGATGCTGCAGGGGACTGGAATATCCTTCTTATGAGGAAATGCTGAGAGACATGGGGAAGAGAAGACTGAGAGGAGATCTCAGTGCTTATAAATATCTAAAGGTTGGGGGTCAAGGGGATGGGGCTAGACTTTTCATATCTTAACTTAAGGAAAAACTTCTGTACAGGGAAGGTAACAGAGCTGTGGAACAGGCTGCCCAGAGAAGTTGTGAAGTCGTCTTCTCTGGAGACTTTCAAAACCCACCCAGATACTCTCCTGACCAACCCGCTCTAGGTGAACCAGCTTTAGGAGTGGGGATTGGATCAGATGATCTCCAGAGGTCTCCTCCAACTCCTACCATGCTAGGATTCTATGATAAGATGCTTTCCCTTCCTGATGCTGAACAGACAAGAAACAAGCTTTGCCAGAGACAGATGTGCCTTCCATACATGCAGAAGAGCAAGCTGTTTATGAGTCTTAAATCCTACAAGAGCTAATATCAGTATTCTACCGTAACAGCAGATACATTTGAAAGAGCTAAAAAAAAAATATAATAATAGAATCATGTAGCAAAACTTTATTCCCACAGAGTCTGAAAAAAACTATGAGAGATACATGTTTATAGTGGACTAGAGAGGATGAAAGTGAATCCCATGTCTATTTAGTAATAGATTTGAACATCAAAACTTAAGATATTCTGATATAAGAACACTTATATGACCCTATACCATAATTCACTCAAAGACACATTTACTACTCCATCAGTTACAAGAGGTTTGTGATAATGGCATTCATTAATTGGCCCGAAAGGGCATTTATCAACATCTCATGAGGAGAAAAGATAAATGCTCCTGTAACACAAGGTCTAAGCTGGTAAAAGAAATGAGAGGAAATGCAAGCATTCCTCCAACAGTTCAATAAAGATTATTTTATGCAATATATAAACATAAAACCTTTTGGTTTTCCCCCTTAGAATGCATATGCTCAAGAACACACTTCCTTTTTGTCACTCTTGAATTTTAAAGACTAAATGGGCAAAGAAAAGGAGCAACAGTGTACTGCCAAAACATTTTATTTGGCAGAACGTTATTTATTGTCTCTTTGGGCTACAGGCACTTCAGCCAGCATTCCTCTAAAATATGAAACTTGGATAGTATGGAAGGGAAGAGAACTCTCTGATGTATCTTGGTATCACTGAAAGTCTTTCAACAAAGAAAACAGCCAACAGTCCCAGGAAAGGCAGAAAATTAAGGTCTTCAATGCTCTCAGCCCTTATGTATAGTGCAAGCTGACAGATAACTGGACAAAATTCAAAGCTGTTTTTGGGCAGGATGGCAGAGCAATAAGCTATTGGGTCTGAAATGGTTTCTGAAACAGGCTATAACAGCATTACACCATTTGAGGTCCACTAGACATTAAGGAGTGGTCTGTTAAACAAAAAAAGAAGAATTGGGGAAGTAATTTGCCAAGCTGCTTGTAGGTGCAGTCCCTTCTCCTACTCTGACAAGCACTTCATCTGAGACACCATTTTGAAGAAGCTAAAGGAAGAAAAAAAAAAAGCCAAAAAAAAAAAAAAGCCTAGGGACTAAGAGGTGAAACAGTTCTTTTGAATTAAAAGATGCTGAAATATAGTGTTTTCAATGGATGTTAAATATACACATAGGCTTTTTTTTAATTTAGAAAGCAAAGATTTAACAGTCAATTAAATAATTGTTACTACATAAAAGGAACAGGGCAGTTACTAAGAATGGATCAAATTTAGTCTTTCAACCTTCTACTCAGATGACGTGAAACACTGTTACCTGCAAGACTTCAACAATCCATTTTACTTGAAGCACTTTTTTTTTCCTTCATATTTGTACAGTCACTTTCACAGCCACTAGAAAGTTGCCCTGTTATTGACTGACTTCATGCACAGACCAAGCCTGGCACCTCTGCTCTTGGTGACACTGAAGATCAACATTAGAAATTAAAGAAAGCCATAGTCTTTTTCTCACTACTCTCTAACTACCAATGTGAAGGCGGCAGAAAGAACAGCTTAATTCTGTTTACATTATGAAAACTGAGGATCAGCAGATAGCAAGATTGAAACTGCTCACTGGAAAAGTGAGAGATCTGGATGAGAAAGGAAGACACGTTCAGTTCCTCGCAGAAGCCATCATGCTACAATGAGGGGACATTGTGTAGCACATTTTTTCTGCCAGCACAGAACACACACAAAAACGTACACACTCTTCTAACAGTCAGAGGGGTCTCTGATGTCAAATTTATAAGCAGCTACAAAGCAAGGGTTAGACAGGGCGAGTTAGGAGATGCTAATCCAGGTCTAGGTAGAAGATGCTTATAGAAATCTCAGCGACACCATCTTCTTGTCTGCAGACTGTTCTACTATGCTGGTACAGTTCAGTGATCAGTGTCTGAAATATTTACTGTTGGCTTAGTAACATATAAAGTGATCTTCACATTTCCCCAATACATTGAAATGTGAAAGTAAGGGACCAAGTAGTCCTGAGATTTTTAAAACCTCTGTTGAGTTATGAAATTATTATCTCAAGTAAATTTGGATGGAAGCAGAATTCCTAGTAGCTGCACTTTAACTTAAGCTCTTTAAGTGAGAGACTCATTTGTGTGATGGTTATGGTGGTCACAAAGATACAAGGGTAAGAAAAGCAGTGAGCATCTGGCCTGACACCATCCAAAACACTCAAATAATGACATCTTCAGCCCCCAAAATAATGACTTTGTGTCAGGCCTCTGACTCTTTGGTGTAGTCAATTTAGGCTATGTGCATGCCAGAAAGCAGAGCAGGGGGCTGTTAAACAAAACTGTTGGAGCTGAGACTCTAATGCCCACCCTATACATTTTGGGGTGTCCACCCTTTGCAGGTAAGAATTTATTTTTCAAAATATTTTCATTTACAAAGTATCCTGTTCATCCACTAGAATAGTGCAAACCAACAAAAAAGCCCACCACACAGAAACAAACAAACAAAAACCCCCAACATTTCCCAAGAGAGGATGACTGCAAGACTTTCTCCAAAAGCACACTCCCAATGCTGCTAACAGAGCAACGCAGGCACACACTTGATCAGCCCTTGTCATAAGTTATTGTTCACTCTCTGTTCCCGCCTAGGTGCTGCCATCAGAATCGAATGCCAAAACCATTGTACCTCGGGTGTGAAACCTTTCCTATGGGGCTATTTCTGTGAAACACAGTAACACGGGCATACAGATGAAATGTCATCACATCTCTTTACCCAGTGTGTTACTAGGCAGGGAAATGTTACATGGTTACCATAGGTAGGGGTTTTCACAGGGATTTTCTTTTTTCTCAAGAATTACAATTCTTTTTGTAAACTGCAGATTAACGATGTCATAGATGGCAAAACATCTAAGCTTACCCAAAGCAGACCCAGCTCAAATCCAGCCCGAGCTATTAACTAAAGCAAGTGCTACACAAACATAGCAATAATATTCTAGGTTCAACTTTGGCCTAGAAGGACTTCAGCTGCTTCCATACACTGTTCTCCTGAGTGACTAAGCCCTGAGGAACCAAACGCCCTGGAGAGCCAGCTGCACCAATCTTCTGCAACCCGGAGGAGCACCAGGAGAGCCATCTGGCTCTAAGGTTTGGTAAAGCCCGCAGAGACTTGTTAACTCTGAACTGGAGCCACCCCTGTGGGGCCAGAGCTCTTCCATCTGAGGCACATCTGAACGTGTGCACAGGGCTGGCCCGAGGGCACATGGGACCCAAGCATCCAAGACCATACACAGCTGAGAATTACTATGAAACAAGGGCCACTGCCATCCAGACACTGCTGCCCTGGGCTTCTTTATTACCTCCAGACTCCAGAAGTCCCAATAAGAGGAGATTGACTATATAAGAATATTGTATTGGTCTGGCTGCGCTGTTAATTTTTTTTTATTATTATTATTTTAATCATAGTATTCTTTAACTTTTTTATTATTAATTACTCCATTATTTTTAAATACAGAGATGAAGAGATAGGTCAAACAGAATGTAAGCTTAACAAAAATCACTGGTAACTAAGGTATTTTAAAATGACAATTATATCACCTACTCAGGGCAGTATTCTGCTGGTATCTACCAGTATTCTAATTCTACCAGTACGAGATTAATCTCTGTACTATTTTTGTGTTTATATAAGGTAACTTTTAAAGGCCTGCAAAATATTCAACCATTTTAAAAACCATTAAGGCTCCCAGGAAACAAGCAGTTAAAATACTTACTGTTGAACTCCTGTTATATTAAAGTTAAAATTGTCTATAAAAATCCTGAAGTCTTAATGCATAAGCAAGCAATGTGTTTTAAGAAGATACACACAATGTTGTGACAGCAGTGACAGCCCAGCAGATCCAGCTCAGTTTTATTTTGCCTGATTTTAACTTCTCAACATTTTCCCAATACAATTCCTCTGCCCCACAAAAAAAAAAAAAAAAAAAATAAAAAAAAAAAAAAAAATCTGTACACTTGGTCTAGAAAAGTTGCACACAACAGCTGTGCAAGCCAGTCCCTCAAATAAAGGAGCAGCAAACACAAAACTTACTTGGATTTTTTTTTTCTTCTTCATTTAATGACAATCCAGCTTTGATTATACTGGTAACAGATATTACAACAGCACCTCAGAAACCCCCTACTATGTAACTATGCAACATTTCCCCGTCTAGTAACACACTGGGTAAAGAGATGAGACAAGACTTTTCATCTATATACCCGTGTTACTATGTTTCACAGAAATAGCCTCATAGAAGAGGTTTCACACATTAAATTCCTACTAAGAATCGTACAGTGGTTTTGGCATTTGATTCTAACGGCAGCACCTAGGGGGGAAACAGAGAGTGAACAAGAATTTCCTCTAATTTGTGACAAAGTGTTTTATACGTTTTGTGTCATACAATGGGTGCAGTTGAGAAACAAAAGCACTTTCAGAAGCACCAAGAGAAAACGCATGCAGTAAACCAACCTGTGAAAGTCAGTATTATCACACAGGCTTTTCCATCAGTCTCTACATGATGGATGGATTTTTAAGCTGTTCCATAATAAAAATAACCTCACTGATTCTGTTTAGATTATTGCTTCTCACAAACAAACAAAAAAAGCTCCCAACTCTTTCTGTCAGAGAAAATAACCACAAGTCTCTATGAGAATGTGGACTTCTCCAAAACTGCCTGCAAGCTGAGCATCATTGTTAAACAGAACAGACACGGGGAGAGATACAACAGAACATATATTTTCTAAGTATATTTATTTCTGAATAAAGAAAACTTGTATTTGCTCAAGCCTGCTTTTCACAGCTGATCTAGAAAGCATTCACTAACTGCCACAGCATAAGTTGCATCCCAAACTATTATTATGAAGTAACCCAAAAAGCAACATGCTTATCCAAACCAAAGCCTCATTTGAAAGCCCTTTTAGCTAGGGCTCTGTTAAGCATGTCACCAAAACTTTAAGATGTTTGATTTAGTGCCTGATTCTGTGCCTCTACACACATATAAAGCCCCAGTCAGACAAGTGACTCTGTTCTAACTTTGCTATTAACTCCTCCTAAAACACAAACACGGCTGTGTCACTAGAACGTTTCTGTGCACTAGCACTAAAAAGACAGAAGCAAAGAAATGTGAAGCACTGAGTACGTACAGTGTCAATTCTTTACGGGGAAAGCAAGAAACTGTTTTTCCTGCTTCGAATTTGGTCTGAACTCTCTTCCGCAAATTCTGATGCAATGCCTGAAACAGTGCTTTCCCTCCCCACAAAAAAATATTACTAAAAATCCTTGTGCACACATTTTAATTTGAACAGACTGAGAATTATACAGTGCTAAGATTTCACTTTGCATAACTCCATGTAAGACTTTCAACAAGAAGACGTCAGTTGTATTCAGGACGTACCCCGTATTTAAAAGAAAACTTCTTTTTCCTTCGGGCAGACAAAGGTCTTTTTCTTTAATGGAAAAAGACACCACTCAAAAAACATGCCAATATACACATCACAGCTGCTACTGACACGGATGAATTGAATCACTCCGATTCTTTTATGCACAAGCTGCTAACACGTGTCTTACGATGACTACCCCAGCCCACGCTACGGTCAGTAACTTCCCTACCGCGATACCGTCGCACAACGTTTCCTCGACATCGGAAGGTAAAATCCCACCCGCAGTCAGTGGCGGCCCGGCTCCGGCTGGGGAGCAGCTTCGGGGGCCGGCAAAGCTCCGCCGCGGGCCTG
>VWZY01009673.1:115669-160857 GCA_013399075.1 Chloroceryle aenea
CGTGGGGAGGCAGAGTCGGGGCCCCGCGCAGCCGGGAGGCAGCAGCGGGTCGAGACAAAGGCGGCTTGGTGCGCAGCCTGCCCTTAGCGGGCGCTGGCTGCGGGGCCTGCTTTGGCAACTTGGGTCTCAGAGGGAGAAAATCCGTGGTAGCGATCCCGGCGGTCCTAGAAGGAGCGCATAGTGAGAGCAGATTTTTGTTTATCTGGCGAAGCACATCAGGAAATTCCCAGTGAAAAAATACTGTAAACTCTGAAGGAGGAGCTTAGCTGGGGAGTGAAAGCAGAGAATTTTCTAGTATGGACACAGTCCTCTGTGTGTGTGTGCATGTACATGTGTGTGCGTGCTCTTGTGCATTTCTAATGCCTGTTTTGCCTCTGTGTCTCACCAGCCGTCCTCCTTCCATCTTTGCTTCAGGGAAAGACTTGCCCTGTCTGCTGAAGTACACCAGACTGGGGTTTTTCTTTTCATCACTGAAAACACATTATACAGCTAAGCCAAGAAAGAATGTATACCAGCATTTGGGTATAAGAAAACATGNGGGGCGCGGGGGGGGCAGGGGGGAGGATGAATCGGCGGCGACCGGGACCCGACTCCTTAGTCACTGGGTGCCGGCGGGAGGAAGGGAAAGGAAGGTGGCCGCCGGCTTGTAAACAATAGCCCGGCTCGCGGCGCCCCGTGCCACGCCGCCTTTGTTCCAGGCCCCGTCGCCGCTCCCCGCTCGCTGCCGTCGCTCGGCGGGAGNGCATGTACATGTGTGTGCGTGCTCTTGTGCATTTCTAATGCCTGTTTTGCCTCTGTGTCTCACCAGCCGTCCTCCTTCCATCTTTGCTTCAGGGAAAGACTTGCCCTGTCTGCTGAAGTACACCAGACTGGGGTTTTTCTTTTCATCACTGAAAACACATTATACAGCTAAGCCAAGAAAGAATGTATACCAGCATTTGGGTATAAGAAAACATGAAACCAGGCACACTATTTTAGGTTTATTTTGGAGAAGGAAGGCTTCACCTGCACTTAACAAGACATCCTGAGAAGCGGTGTATGAATCTTACAGAATCATCTGTTAGTTATTTAAGTACGGACAGCATTCCTGTTGTGTTTCTTTCCCCTGTGAAAACACAGACTTTTACACGTATCATTGCTCAAAACAGAAAGAGGAGGGAAAAAACTTTGCTTTAAAGAAATCTGAAGATGAGTGCCCACACACAAACTGCAGAGAAGGGGCAGAACACAACACTCCTGTGCCAGGAAAGCTATGTTTGCAGTGGGACAGATGAAGCAATCTTTGAGTGTGATGAGTGCAGGAGCCTACAGTGCCAGCGTTGTGAAGAAGAGCTGCATCAACCAGAAAGGTTACGGAACCACGAACGGACCCGTATACGACCTGGCCATGTCCCCTACTGTGACTCCTGCAAAGGTGCCAATGGAAACATCATGCATGCCAGTATGACGGGCTCGAGGCAGATAGCAGCAGTGAGGTGCCAGGTGTGCAAAGTCAACCTCTGCGTGGAATGTCAGAAGAGAACACATTCTGGGGGGAACCGAAGGAAGCATCCTGTCACCGTGTACCATGCTGGCAAAGCCCAAGAGCAGGAAGAGGAAGAGGGAATGGATGAGGAGACCAGGAGAAGGAAGATGACAGAGAAAGTTGTGAGTTTCCTCTTGGTGGATGAAACTGAGGAGATTCAGGTAAGGTCTGCTCTGGTCGGTTTGAATGGTGAGGTCCTTTAATTTCTGCCTTAGTCTAGCAGGCTGCTGTGATGCATGGTTAATACTTGAAGTGTAACTGGCAGCAACAGTAACAAAATGAGGACAGCCAGTTGAGTAGCTCTGGGTATCTTGGGCCAAAAAGACACAGTGCTTTGGAGTGGTCTTGCTCACGAGTTCCTCAAAAGGTCAGGTTCATTAAAACCTTGCTTGTGGCAAGAGCCTCCTCTAAGGGGCTTGGTAAGTGAAGCTGCTGAAAGAATTGACTCCATACTGAGACACACACAACTAAGATAAGAGGTCTCTGTGCAGGATGCTGATCATTCCTGAACAAAATTGAACTGAGTATTGCAGTAGATATCCTGCAAATGGGAGTGCTGGCAGCCAATCTCCTACCGTATGACTGGGAGTGGGCACTCTACCAAGCAGTGCTAATGCAAGACTACAGGCCCCTGCTACCCTCCTTTAGTATCAGTACACCCTTCTGATTTTTAGGAATAGGATAAAGGAGAAATAAGGGGCCAAAGTGTGCCACCCAAGTCCTACATATGCCACATTTAGGCTATATTGCTTGTCATAAATAAGATTCCATGATAGCCTTTTGCTGTAAGAGGGGGAAATTTGCTTTCAAATTGGGGCAGGCCTGATGGTAATAAGACAGAAATACTAGCTGACTTTGAACAGCCTCTCAGGAGGCATTATTTTAGAGAGTCTAGCATTCAGTGTATTCAGTTAATGAAGTCTTCTGTTGGCCCTTGCATTTGGTGAGTGTAAGCACTTTACAATGTAAAAATATCTTACAAATATAACAACAGCAAGGTATGAAAGTTGTAGGGCAAGACAGCTACAGAACTGAAACACCAACTTTGTCTTCTGGCTTCCAGTTTGCATCCTTCATGTTAAACCTCATTAAAGAAGATGTGTAGTCAGCTCAAGACCTGATACTTGGTTGCTCTGATTTAAGACATTTCAGCTACCAGCAGTAAAAAGAGTTGTGATGATATTCTGATTGTTCGTAGATTAGTTATTTGTATGCATCATAGTGACAGTCAGTGTCTTTGCCATGTATTGCAAGGAATATACACACACACCCTACAGAGGAGTATACTACAGAGAACTATATATACATGTGCTGCAATTATACTATAGTGCAAAATAGATGGAGGATACTTGAGTCCAATTTTGGTCAGTTCGGGTGTACTGACTGAAAAATTCTCATCGTGGCTTTTGTAGGGGAAAGGGAGGAAAAGATGACAGTCCTTACAGTGCACTGAGGTAGAAAATACACTATGCAGGACACCAGCAACTGTAAACTGAGCAATTGAGCTGCAGGTGTAGTAGGAGTCCTAAGTTTGTAAGCCTCCCCTGAGTATACACACATTTCCCTGTAATGCATGGCAGATGCTACTATTGCTTTAAGATGCAGACTTCTCAATAATCTCCATCTAACCCCTAGAGCAAGCTCTGAAGTGCCTTAGAACAGGGCTGTCCTGGAAAGCTGCTCCCAAGCTGGGGCTGTACTGGTTTAAGTTATCTTTACACTCATGGATCTGTAAGCCCTTATTGAGGTAGACTTTTGTCTGCCTCTGGTGAGCAAATGCCTTGTTCTTTAAATGTCATGGGCAATAAATCCAGGTTCCTTTTGGGACAGCAGTGGTCCTTTTCCAGATCATAGCATTTGATCAAAACAGCTCTTGATCAGACAAAGCTTTTCAAAAATGATCTTGTTTCACTATCAAGATGTTGAATCAGAGTTGTTCTATCTGGAGTGATGCTCTCTTCCTCATAGCTGAATACTTATGTGACATCTCACAGCCAGTGTCAAAGCAGTTTTAGAGATTTCAGTTAAAATATTTCCTGGCAGCTGGAACTTGAGTGCTTCCTATTATAGTGATGTTTCTGCTAGTGGGCATGAGGACCTTTAGAAAGGGCCGTCAGATGACCAGTTATCTCTGAAGACATCTTCTGTAGCATCTTTTGCTCTTGATAATATTGAACAGACAGTTTAGTTATAGGAAAATGATCCTCAGTCTTTTGTGCTCGTCATTAGTGAGATTATTGCCAATTATTTGGAGAGAAATCCTTAGGATGTTCTTTATTTAAATGACAAAAATGCTGAAATAGTAGTAACTTGAAATGTGTAAATTCAGGATTTGAGGATGTGTGGCTTTTTAAGCTTGAGCAGACAGGGGAAGGATTTATCAAAATTCTGGAGTCTAGCTGTTTTTTTACTATATGTTTTCTGACCTCTGGAACTTGAAGATTGTTGCATTAGTTAGGAATGAGAGGAAACTGCTGACTTGTTATCAGTGGTAGATTCTACCAGAGTGATGTGAAATGCTAGTCCTATATATTTAGTCAGAACTAGTTATGCTGCTGAGAAAACACAGTGCATCGAGATACTGATGTATATGTGTTTACAAACCTCTAACTTGAAAGTGGATCAATGAGGTGGGAACACAAAGCAAAGATACTTCTTTTTTTGGTTTCCTTTGTAACTTGGAGTTGTTAAGATCAAGCGGTTACGCTTCATCTCATTGTTCTTACAGGCTTCTTGGAGGTGGTAGCTCTGAAACTGAAGGACATTTGTAGTGTATAAGCAATGACTGAGCTAGTTCCAGATCCAGAAGCGGTGTTGATTAAACCATAAGGAGCTATGCCTGAGAACATTACTTTATCTGAGAGATGAAGATTCTCAGCTTGGGCTCAGCACTGCACTGACACAGCTACAGTAATTAGGAGATCTGCATAATTGTCTTTGTGCCATGTTGCACAGATGAGCTACCCTGCCCAGAGCAAGTTTGGAGCTTTTTGTTCTTTGCAGACACCCCTAATCTCAGAAAGCTGAGGACTTCTTGTGTTTTGTTATTTTTTTCAAATGCACTTGGTGAAGAAAAGTCCCATTTTAAACCACCCTTTGTGAAGCAGTTGTTTGTAGGGAACTGATGATAGCTTAAGTTCCTCTCTGTGAAATGCAAGCTTTTCTGTGTCATCGTAACAGCACTATATCTGAGCACACCAAAAAGGCATTGGTTATCTCATGCTACAGAAGTGTTGGTAAAGGTTAAATCCAAGCTTGCACTGCAAGTTTGTGGAAGAACTAGAGAGGTTACTCCTTGTGGAGTCTATCCCCAGTTGTCTTGCACTGTACAGTGTGATGCTTTAAGACTCTTGTGAGTTAGTCCCCAGCCATTTTTTGACCTAAACCACAATTTTTCCTTTCCTTCTTCCAGGACTATCTGCCTCTCATAAGACCTTATTGACTTCTATCAGAAAATAAATCTTGTCCATGTTTTACTGGCATCACCTGCAGTTTAGATCCCATTCTAAGTCCTTTTTCCCAGGCTTTATTATGCAGTTTCTTTTTAACATGTTAAACTTTTGGCCTTACCTATCACATATCTAAAGCTGAGACTTCAGTCAAATTGTTCTTGGTAAGTGCAGCATCTGTTTAATTGGCTTTGACATAGTCTACCTTCCTTGCTCCACTCTACTCAGAATGATATTGTGGGGATTGCTTCCTCAGTCAATTGCTTTGGTTTTGTCACTGCTTTTGTTAGATCTTCCCCATCTCTTCTTTGCCACATTAGACTCAAATTGCGCACGACCTTTTTATGTGTGTAAATCCCCCAACTGAATCTCCTGATCTGCTCTGTCAAGATGTCAGCTTTCCTTTCTTATCTCTACCTTGATGAACTTTCAAACAAGCATCACTGTGCTGTCACTAGTGCTGCCCGTTGCACACAGGAGGCACATCTCTTAAGAACTTACAGAATCAATTTACTGATCTTTTTCAAAACTCTCCTATACTCATCGATCTATCAAGACGACATCAAAATACAACAATAAAAACATGACTCAGGTTAGGATAGTGTTTCGAGTCCTGATACTGTCTCACTACTCACCAAACCTTTCCACTGGTTTGCATCTGTCTTTGTTTCTTGTTGTTATGTTTATACAGTTTCTGGAGCAGTATCTATTTTTGCTTTGTCTTTATACAACTCCTCACAACAGAGCTCTTTAGCTTAAAGCAGAGTTATGTTTTAGTTGTATGGTCAACTCTATTTACTACTACTACTGAGGTGGGGAAGAAGAAATGCTTAACAACACATAGCAGTAATTTGATATTATTTATCTTGGGGAACAGATGTTGAGAGTGCTTACCTCAGGATCAGAGTAGTGTCACTAGTGACTTCTGTGATAACACTTTGTCCAAAGCCCTAATTAAGGACTCAGCAGAAATATTTTGTAGAAGTAGGGAATTTTTCATTGCCCTTAGAAAACAGGGGACATGCTTGATTGTTATTAGTCTGCCTTAAAAAGTTCACTGATCTTTGACCAGAAATTAGCTCCATCACAAGAAGGTACCCAACCTCTGTGCTGCAGAGAAAAATAAAAGGCACTGACTTTGTAGCCTGACATACTAACGGGACAGAAAGAAAGGTTTTCCTCTATCTAGTCAGAAAAATAATGTCCCCAGCAGCATAATTTTATGTGGGAGAAAGCGACATACTTTTATTACTGGGTGTCCCCTGAGATACCCACTATGGGGTATCTTTTTGTTTCACTAAAAGGCACCTCCATTTCCAAAATCCATCCCCATTCCTTGAGATTTTTTTTTATTCCTGCTATCAGGGTTAGACACCTAAAGGATTATGTTCTTTTCACTCAGCAAATACTGAGAAAGATCTATATGATGCTTCACAGTCAGTTTAGATGATGTGGAATGACCTGTAGCTCTTTTTTAAAAGCAGACCATTTTATACAATCATTAAGTAACCAGCCTCTACCAGTGCTGGCAGTCCATGTGTCCTCCTCTGTCCTCGCTTGTTAAAATGTTACATGTACCGAGTGATAACTCTTTACTGATGCTGGCTGGTTTGCTTTCTCTCTCCCACTGTAAACCTGGTGATAATAGTGTGATTTTCTTCCTTATTACCTACTGATTCAAGCCTGGCCAAAGTCTTGGGGTGAGTGAATGGGAGATCACTAGGAATGTTTCTTCTAGTCAAGTATTCTTTGTCAGTCAATACAAGCTAACTTCTGCCTTCTCTCCAAAGAGAAGGCCACAATCTCTTAAGTCTTATTGCTTGCCTCTGTAGTAGGAAAGTTTTTGTCTACCAAATAGTACTGGTTCCTATGATGTTCTTGCTTGGTTTGCTCTTAGCATATATATTTTTGGGGTTGTTGGGGCTGGTTATTTGTAGTGGTTAAGGTCCGGCCCAAACCGGGGCGTGAGAGGCGACAGTTATTTTTGTGCTTTTAGGGTAACATGGTCAGCTTTTAAGTTTCTTGTAATTTTAGTACATATCCTGTAAACTGAAGACTCATATCTGGTACGTTTGCCATGGGTGTAAAGGAGGAAGACAAAATGTAGAAAGATGCAAGTTTTTTAGGTCAGTGTGACCTGTTGGATCAGGATATGTAATTTCTGTCCGTCATCACTGTTACTGCATCTTTGATAAATTTTCCTCCTTTCTGTGCTTGAGAGGATTTTCTTGCCAAAGTATTTGGGGGAATTTGCTGTCCTACACTCTAGGACTTCCTTTACTACTTTTCTATTTTTCAGTGTTCCTCCCATCTCAGTCTGTTACCAGTTCTGCAGTTTGTTCTTCTACACTAAGGTGCCTTGTTTTTCTCTCCTTGGCATAAAGTAGTAAAAATCAGAGTCTTCTCTCTTGCTTGGAGACTTCTAAAAGCTGGGAGGGACTAATGACCTTCTGGGAATCTTTTGGCCTAAGTTAGTCTATGATCTGAGTGTAAACAGAGTTTGAATTATGATAGTCTAGGCCCTCTCTCATGGCTCTATTGGTGTCACGAGTTTCACAGCAGTGAATTTCCCTTCCTCATGGGGCTACCCAATCCTTTTTCTCACTTGGTAGCAAGAAACATTTGGAAATATCAACAAAAGTGTCTCCTGGGGCAAAGAGGCAGTGTTTCCAGCTGCTGTTTGAATAGTCTGTTGCACTGGAGTTGCTGGGCTAAGTCACCTGCACATCTTTGGATTCACACACTGCCTTTCTGGGAGTGATTGTGAAGAGCTCTGCAGGGATGTGTATTTCAGTGGCAGCACTGTACTGTGGTGCATGTTCTTCTCAGATTTGTCTTACAGGCTGTAGTTAAAGGGGAAAAAAATGCTTTGTAGGTTTCTCTCTTGTCTGTTTTCAATGTACACTGAAATTCTGATGTAAATGACCCACTGGTAGGACCTGAGTCTTTAGGCTTACACCCGTAAGACTGCTGTGAATCTAGTTCTGGATAGGACCTCAGCTTTTCAGAGTTAAAATGCAACTGCCAAACTTTGGAAGCTCTGTCGTAACAAGCTGGTCTGTGTTGAGGTGGACAGATCTGACAGATGTTCTGTTTCCAGGTTTAATGATTGATAGGATACTCTGTCCTGAAGATTAGTTAACAAAAGTTGACTCAGTTTTGTGTTTTAGAAGTTCTGGGCTGCTTAAAAGGTTTCAGGTCTCATTTTAGCTACTTTACAGATTCTCCTTCCAGTTTCAGGTGTTACTTTGAATTCTTGTGAGCATTATCTTTTTAAAATGTTTTCTGAACTGGGGAGCAGAATTGCTTAACACTGGCAATGCACTCAATGCTTTAAGGGAAATAGTATTATTTTTCCATTTGACTGAAGGTTGATTTGTTTCAGATGTTTCAAATTTTATGCTGGTATTTATTTGTATGTGCTGTTACAAGTCTTGTAGCTTATTTTCCATTCATTGAAAAGTGTGTTAAATTTATATAATCTTTTTTTAGTGGTTCTCAGAAGATACTGTTATGTGCTGGTTGTCAGACAAGTCAAATGACTCATAAATTTATGTACATGATGGCAACTTTCTTGATTGCAGAAAATGTATTTCAGTTCTTAAAAATACGTTGTTAAAATCAGGTCAAGCAAGGAGTAATATTTCAAACTCAATAACAAAAGTACCAAAGTAAGTCAAAATGACAGTGTAAGACTAGCAAATGAAGGTGTTCTGGTGAATACTATGCCAAGCCCTCTTGATATTTGTTCTGAGCTACTGTGTCATTGTGGCACAGCTCTGGCTTTGTGCACCACTTCCATGGATATTAGCCAGCCTTAAAGGTTCATAAAGAGTTTTAAAAGGAGAAAAATAGTAAAAATGTCTGATTCTCTTAATGTTTGTTTTGCCTGGAGGCTGATGTAAAGTTGTATGAGTACAGGTCATTGGAAACTCTGTTCTACTTTATGGATTTATTTGTTGTTGTTGTTCCTAAGTTTTTAAAGTGTTGTTTTAGTAACATTGTTTCCAAGAAATTCATAGGCAAGAATGTCATTTCAGCAATTCTTGTTTCTTGTCTCTTCCTAAACATTTCTACTCCTGGATCTAGGAGACTTGTTACAATAGATGCAAAAGATTTCTGTGTATGGGTGGCAAGGAGGCCTCAAGTCTTAGAGAGGGCTTTAGAGCTCCAGTTCTCTATTCCCTGATGAATCAAGACCTTCACCTTCATTTCATTTCAGCTCAACTTGGGTGGAATGCCTGCACAGGGGGGCTGGATGACAGTTGCTAACAAGAAATATAGTTAAAACAATAAAAGAAGGCCAAACCAGGGTTCTAACCTATCATGTAGTAAAAACTATTCTGAAGACAATCCTCTCCTAAGAGCAAAAAAAGCATATACAATTATACAAAAGCATAAACAAGTCTCTGACACTAGGAATGGCAAAGTAGAGAAGTGGCTGCAGAGATAAGTCTCTTGTCTTAGGCTAGACATACAAAGTTTTCTTTCTTAATTGACATTGCTGTGCAGTTTAAGGAAGGCTTCATATTTATGCTCTGCTGTTCCTGCCAGAGATGTGGAATCCTTGGGAATAGACACAGCTATGGAAACATGAGTCCTGTGCACATGCAATAGAAGGTAGCAGCACACAAACTTTAGACATGAGAAGCAAAACAGAAGTGGGACTTGAGCCCAATGGGGATTAGTACTTTGGCACTTATTACACCTGCTCTGACTTTAAATGTCTTAGAGTTGCTCAAGGGAAGTAAATCTGACTGTTGCCATGGGGGCTGTTGTGGATGGTTCTTTGAGGGTATCACGCCTGTACTCAGCAATGGTTAATATGTACAAGAGCAAGGAACACCCAAAGGAACATACAAACATATTCAACAAAAGGAAGGTGTGTGTTTGTTTTGTTTGGTTTTGTTTTGTGGTGGTGTTGTGTGTGTTGGTTTTGTGGGTGGTTTGTTGTGTGGGGCTGTTTGTTTCCCACCCCCAAGTTTGCAGGCTCCATAACTATGACTAGGATGACAAAGGGGTTAGACAACCTCCTACAGGATAGATCTCCTGGTTCTCTACTGAACATGAGCATCTAGATGTAACCACTGCTTGTGAACTCTTTTGACATCTGACTACTGAAAGCTGCTCTAGCGTGTTAGGAAACATTTAATCTTTTCACGTCCAAGACCTTTCTTTCCCATCACCACCAAGCCCTGTGAGACACAGCACTGGGCTACTTGGGTATGTTTCTGTGCTCCTGGGTGACTTGTTTGTCCAAGTCACTCCTGAGTTCTGTCCTGCAAGGAAGTCTGGAAAAGTGTTAGTCTGAAGAGCCTTAGAAGTGGGTTAAGCTTAGTGCTCTGGGTGCCTGATTTGATACTCAGTGTAACTTTTCTGCTGGAGTGATCTGGATTTTTGATCTGGAACCAATTTTACTTCATCTGGCTCAGCAATCCAGCTCTTCTTGCCACCCTAAGTTGCCCTGATATCAGCAGCTTTTAAACTACATTGAATGTGGAAGAAGGCTGGTGGTGTGGACACTTGCATTTGCTCTGCATTTCAGCTGCAGTGGAGGTTGTGCGAGTTGACTCGTTTCTTACTGGTGAGAATACATTGCAGAGCTATTTGTATCCCTGTGGTCCCTGTTGTCCTTTGTGTCTTCTGACATTGCTGATTCAGCCCTTTCCCAGAAACTTTCACACTGATACCAGAATTATAACCAGTGCAGCCTAAAAGACCTTAGTTATTAGTTGTCCTGCCAATACTTAGGCAACTGTTTGAAGACTGGTATTTCTTTGTGCTGTCCTGGGAGTGTGTGACCACTGACTCTGGCAAACAGAGTCTGCCATCTTATGGTAAGAAGGTTGGGAGGCAGAAGTTGTTGACGTAAAACTCTGGAGAAGAAGTTATCATGCCTTTTTGCTTACATACACATAACATCATAAAATCTGTGAATGTTTTTAGAAACTATCGCATGAACCAAGAACTTCCTTTCATCCACAGAAGTATCTCCAGAGATGCTAAGTGTCTGTCATCTAAACTACCTTCCTGATGACAAGCTAATGATCACAGCTAACAAAAAAGCAGACCTTTTCTTGGGCACCTGTAACTTGAATGTATCTTAGTGGTCTCCCACAGACACCAGAAAAGATTCTGTTGACAGCATTTTGATTTCTCTGTTTCCTGTTTTCTTCCACACTCTGAGGATGCTTTGAGTCCATGAGAATCTACTCCAGCCCCACAGTCCACAGTTTTTCTTTCTGAACACTGTTCCCAACCTCACTCTGGCACACTGGTTATTTTTTATTTTTTAGGCATGCTGACTGTTTTTATTTTCCTTCAAAGCTTAGATACTCCTGATAGATTTGACCAGAGCAAATGAGGCTGGCTGAGCCTCAAACTACTTTGCTGATCTAAGAATAAACTTGTTCAAAGAAACCATTTATTACCTCATGGCCTTTATGGATTGTGTATTCTGAGACCTTCCAACTGTACGTGTGGGGAAAGAGCCAAGGAGTTTGCAGAAGTTGAGAGGCAGGCGAGAGGGAATGGAAACTCTGCTCCTTTCAGCTGATGGCGATTCCCTGAGGAGGGAATTGTGATGGCGTAGATGAATTTAATCCTTCTCAAAAAGTACCTCTGTCATATTCTTCACTATCACATAACATGTGGATAAAACCTGTTAGGAGAAGAAAAAAAAACCAACAAGTGATAAACAGCCATAGCCAGAAGCCTGAAACCCTTCAAAGCCAAGGCTGTATTCTGCAACAAAACCAAGGCAAGCTCTCCTACAGGGCCCTAACCTGTTTAACTGTCTGTTAGTCTGTTTCCTGTTGCTCCAGTATCTGAACAGAAAATGCCCTTTTCTCTAACCTGAATAGCATGATGTTACCTGCTGACTGTTGTCTATTCTTGTTTGGTTTGTGTGGTTTTGGTTTGGTTTGCTTTCTTGTTTGGTTTGGTGTTTGCTTGTTTTGTTTGTTTTGGTTTTTGTTTGCTTGTGACTTTTTAATGAAAGCACAACACAGAAAAATATGAAGTGGGTCATGGAGGTAGTTGTTGCACTTCTGTAAAAGCCAGTTTGACCTTCTTCAACCACCTGACTTCACTGCACAACTTTGCTTTCTTCTCCTTTGCCCCTCCTTCCAGCTGAAGGATCTATCAGCTGGAGAGCAGTGGGGGTAGGATGGGCTGTGTCTGAGAGCCCCTGGCTGTGGGTAGATGCAACACATCTCCAGAGAAGCCTTTTCTGCCTAAGCAGGTGCTCAGCCTTTGGATGAGGCAAGTTAAGGTGACAAAAGCACTCCTCTGTTTTGCACCTGATTTTGGATGCTTGCCGGGAGAGTGTCTGCTGTGTTCCAAGTAGCTGTTCTGGCAGAGTTAGAAGTAGGGTTGTGCTCCTGTCTCTGAAAGCACTGCCTCAGGGAATGGGTTGAGATACCAGAGGTTTCATTAGACAAGTAATCACATTGAGGCATCACTTCCAAAACAGCTAGGTGATGGAATAGTGTCAATCCCCACTGATGTGTATGCATTAGAAAACAGTTTTCTAATAATTTGCTTTAGAATTTTGCTGCTTCAGAAGCTTATGATGAAATGTGAACAGGAAGTAATCACTATCATTAATCATATGAACCCTGAAACTCACTGTGTTTTCAGTGTTGTCTCTCCAGTTGTATAGTTATAGTTTTGGTGTTGTTTTTTTTTTGTTTGTTTTTTTTTTGTTCTGTTTTTTTGGAAGGTAAGGAATGAAGAAGACTTTATTAAGAAACTGGACTGCAGTCCTGACCAGCATCTAAAGGTAGTGTCCATCTTTGGGAACACAGGGGATGGCAAGTCTCACACCCTTAACCACACTTTCTTCTATGGCCGGGAAGTCTTCAAGACGTCTCCAGCCCAAGAGTCTTGCACAGTTGGAGTCTGGGCAGCCTATGATCCTGTCCGCAAAGTGGTGGTCATTGATACAGAGGGCCTCCTGGGGGCCACTGTGAACCTGAGCCAGAGAACACGGCTGCTGCTGAAGGTCCTGGCCATCTCTGACCTTGTCATCTACCGTACTGGTGCTGACAGGCTCCACAATGATCTCTTCAAATTCCTTGGTGATGCCTCGGAGGCTTATTTAAAACATTTCACCAAGGAGCTAAAAGCTACCACAGCCCGCTGTGGCCTAGATGTTCCTCTGTCAACTTTGGGTCCAGGTGTCATCATCTTTCACGAGACTGTGTACACCAAGCTACTGGGCTCTGGTGAGTACGCAGTAAGAAACTGAATGACAATGTGCTAAATGCTATCTGTAAACTATCAGGCTGCATTGAATATTAAGGATTCTGTACTCCCCTGTAAAATGTGGTTTGGGTTTTGCTCTCGGTTGTTCCAGTCTGGGAATCAGGCTATGAAAATATCAGGGCACTCCCTGATGGCCATCTGACTACCCCAGCTCAGCTACAGAATAATCCTCTTAGCTAGCTGGGCATTGGCACTGACTAGTGATGAGTGAGGAGAGATCTGCCAACGGTAGGAGGGGTCACTGGATAAGATCATGAGTGATATGGCAGATGAAGGTGAAAACTGAGACACCCTGGGATTTTGGCAGGGATATGGGGTATCCTGTTGCAAAAAAAACCCCAAAATAAAACTATGTAGAAACCAGGATGAGCAAAAATAATGAAATTGACACACTTTGATACTTACAGTACCCTCAGTCTCTCTTAATTCTATGAACCAACATCACTCTGATGCTGGTGTGAGGTTGGGACTGAGGTTCTGGTGGCGTAGAGCTGATGGTTTGACATGGCTTTTGTCTGTTCAGGTGGCCAAAGCAGCAGGCCTGGCACACTGTTACTCCCATTGCTTTCAGTAGTGTTCACCAGTACTTTTAACTTGGCTCATGTCATACTGGGTTATGTATAACTAAATTCTGTATTTTATTTGTATATCTGAGTGAAATGCATTGTCTGATGGGAGTCACAGCATATTTTGGTCTTGACTGTTTGTTTTTTTTCTATGCTTTAAAACACATGATGAAACCTTTCTTCATTCTGTCCATTTCTGATTCTTTGATGAGCAGGAGCCCTAACAGATTGGCATGCAGCAGCTGGGGCTCTGTCCTGCTCTCTGTGAACATCTGGGAGTCCTCTGCTGTCTAATACCACAGCAGCTCCTTGCTGGCCCACATTGTCATTTTAGCTTTTCTAACCAATGAGGTCTTGAGATAGTGGAAGAACTTGACATTCTTTCTGGTTATTATTAGAGTAATTTCTTAATTACTTTTAACTTACCTGCTAAGTTCCTTTTCTGCCATACCAATTTGTTGATTGGCAATGCGGAGTTTCGTATAGCTGTTGAAATTTGCTATCTCCACAGGTCAGATTTAGTGCCCCATAATGATACTTGTATGCAAAGTCAGGGTAGTAAAAAAAAAAATATTTTTATGATCTATTCCTACCATGATCAGAAGTGGAAAGAAACCTCTTATTGTGTGGATTTACAGTGTGCTGTAACAATCTGTCTCAAGGAATAATTGAGAGTGTGTGTGTGTGTTTAGTTTTAGGGTAGGGAAGAAGAGGCCTGCCTTCTTCTGATACGTACGAGACTTGGAAGGAGGCAGAAGAATGTGGTTGGCTCTATGGAGGCTGACCTGATGTCATCAGTTCTGAAGTGCTTCACCGTGTACAAAGGGTAGATAGAGGCTTGATCTTCCTTGCTACAGGGTTAGCATGGAGAATAAGCAGCCCATGTAAGGTTCATGTCCTCCACTTACTATGTGCTAGGACTATCTATACCAAGTTTTGCTCTGTTGAGAAGAGCTAACAAGTGTGCTGAGATGGAGTTTCCTTGTACTATGTCATAAATTGCTTCTTACTCTGGATATCTGCGTTTCCAAACCTTGACGTTTCTGGTTTTACCTGTTTCTGGTATTAGAATCTCAAGTTCTGTATCAAAAAACAGAGACTGCTTTTGAAAATAACTTGCATCCTTTCCTTCATGTAAAATATAACTGTGTTCCAGATATGTTAGATGGTTACATTAAGAAAACTAGCACTATGTTGCATATGAACGAACTGTGCAATTTATTATTTTAAACAATCAGTTGCTTATATACTTGTTGATACTCTTATATATAGATCATCCCTCTGAGGTTCCTGAGAAGCTCATTCAGGATCGGTTTCGGAAGCTAAGCTGTTTTCCTGAGGCTTTCAGCTCAATCCATTACAAGGGAACAAGGACATACAATCCTCCAACAGATTTCTCTGGACTTAGGCGAGCTGTGGAGCAGCAGCTGGAGAACAATACCACACGTTCACCTAGACAACCTGGGGTTATCTACAAAGCACTAAAAGTAAGTGGAGAAGAGTTCATCCCAATGTTTATTTGTATTGCTGTTGCTAGTAACTGTCAGTTGTTGCTAATAAAGATAAAGCACATGTACCAGTGATGTCTGGAGATAAAGCAAGTCTTCCATGAAGATGATTTTTGTATAGCAGCCACGTAGGCTGGGTAGGGGTTGTTTTTGGTTTTGTGTTTGGTTTTTTTTTTTGTTTGTTTGTTTTTTTTTTTTTTTTTGTGTGTGGTTTTTTTTTTTTGTTTTGTTTTTGTTTTTGTTTTTTTTAATTTTATTTTATTTTAAAACAAACCACCACCTTAGCAAAGACCCTGGAAAGGCAAGAAAAGTTGAAGAGCAAAACAGAACCAAATTAAAAAAACAAGCCAGGAAGAAACTGATTGAGGAAGAAAAAAAATAACTCCTGTTGTGAGTGACAAGCATTTCATGACAGTGATTTACAAAGAGGAAGCCCCGAAGGAGTTGTTAAAATTCCGAAGCATGGCCTCAGCACAAGGGGAGGAAATGCAAGGGAGTTAGTGGCTGGTAAAACCTAGCACTGAGTGTAGTGTAACAGAAGGGCTAGGAGGTAAAAAGAAGGAAGGAGAGGTGTTTGGTAGCTAGGAAACAAGATGGGATCAAGCAAAAAAGTTCTATCATTTCAGAGGTGCAGCATCAGATCAGAAGGCTGATAAAAGGGAATTAGAGCAGCTGGTGATTTTCTTAGGAGGTTTGCTGTGATAGGATGTCAGGGAGATTTTTGAGTCTTCAGATTTTCTGTCTGTCCTATAAGTTTCTGCACATGGCTACCACTACCTGATTAGCATCATATTTCCATTGGCCCAAAGAGTACAGCTGTCATCAGGGCTGGGGGCAGGCAGAGCTGGGGTGTATTTGCAGAAGAAGGTAGTGTTAACAGTCTCTTTTGTTGCTAGTCACAGCTGTTGGAACAGATAACTCCAGCTGCTCTGTGTTTTGGGTAGCTGAAACACAGAGAGGGGTATCAGGGTGGCATATACACAGTTGCTTGCATTAGGGAGAAGACAGGCAGAGAAACAAAATTTGGATCTTCCAAACCCCCTTGCTTTCTAGCACACCTCACCAAGGAGGGAGGCTGGGTGCGGCTGGGTAAGGATTCAGTGGTAACACCCAATAACACCAGAGTTGTTACTAAGCAGCCATTCTTTGTTGCAGTGCTGGGGCAGCACCGGGCATTCTCCTCTGTAAGTGCTGCAATGAATTAGCAAAACACACCATCTAATATACATGAAAACCATACATATTCATCAGTTTTCCTGGAAAGGGCAGCCTTACTCTGAGTTCCTGGAATTCATTTACATAGTCTGAGCATGCATAATAAAATTAGGGTTAGGGTCATAGCCCCTCTGGTGGTTTTTCATAGTCTTCCTCACTCTGTTCACCGTTGAACTCTGGGCTTCCTTTGCCCATATGTGGTCGTGGGGTTAGCTCATCCATCCTTCAGCCCTGGAAGGCTCCAAGATCAGTTTAAATTATTACTGGTGCTTGACACCTTGACTCCCTGTTATCAGGGTGCTCTGGCTTAGCAAACCATTTCGGGACCGGTCTCATCTTTGCCAGGAAAGAAATTGCAGGCTTCAAAACATTTCATTTTCAACTCTACCCAACAAGTAACTAAACTATGAAAGTGAGGCAAAGAAAAGAATACAGGTACAGCTAATAGGATTTAAATAGCTGGAGTGGTTATTCCAGTTTAATTTACAGGACTTTATTGAAATAATCAAGTAGTCCAGTTTCAGGTACATCTGGTACTAAAATTCATGTCCCTTTAAAGTGGTTGCTGTGTTTAGATCACTACTGACTACAAATTAACTTTTTTTGCTTCACTTCTGGAGACCATAAGGCTTGCTAGAGAGCTACATCCTCTCCTCTAACTTTTGAATCCATTAGCCAGTATCAGTTAATCTTGAAAGAGATCTAAAAGCTAATTTCCTTAAAATTCTGTGAAATCCAATGTCTATATAGAGATCTTATCTGGGAGAAGCTGTGGTGAGAGATACATGCATGTCTGTGTGTACGTGCAGTCAATCCGTGTTAGACAACAGAGTTGTTCCCTGCCCCACAACTCCCTTGGAGGAGAGAGGGAGGAAGACATCATGCTTTCAGAGATCTCCATCAAGAAAATCCCCTAACCATCTGCTTTGTTCCAGTGCTTACTTTTTTTTTTTCTTTTTAAATGTAACACCCAAAAGAACTGAAAAAAGTTAGGTGTGTCAAGGCTAAGGACTGATTTAACCTGAGAACAGATGCTCCCAGGAGAGAGAACAAATCTTTGTCTCAGTCTTGCAGTTTCACCAGAGAAGAGCAATTGCTCAAGGGTCCGGAGGGAAGTTCAGGACAGCACCTCCTGAGCTGAGGGCCAAAGAACATGTCCTCATGTACTGTAAGAAAGGATGCCCCGAGTTTTCCATAACATAAAGCCCTTTTAGCAAGCACCCTGCTATTTGGGGCATGGGTTGTATGCACAGAAGTGGATGCAGTCTTCTACTGCCCATTTCTATTATGAAATTCGAAGGGGGAGCAGGCAGAGAGGAGCAAGTGTCTTAAAAGCATTAAGGTCACTTCCATACAAGTGCAAGATTGTCTCCTTCCTTGGTTTCTAATCCTTGTCTTGCTTTCCAGGTTAGCTGCATCCTGGTTAGCTGTGTCCTCTCCCTCCAGTAGAGGAACCCATACTTTTGCTTGCAAAAGCTTTCATGAAATGTCTGCATTGCTCAGTCCCTTACCAGTTGTTACTGTCTGTTTGACAGGCTCTCAGTGATCGGTTCAGTGGGGAGATCCCTGATGATCAGATGGCTCACAGTTCTTTCTTTCCAGATGAATATTTCACATGCTCCTCTGTGTGTCTTAGCTGTGGGTAAGTAGATGAGAAAGGCACCCTCATCCTTCTGTAAGACAGTACTGCGCTGGTCTGCAGCTATAGAACATGAAGTGTGACATCACCTATCATCAGCTAGTACTTCCAGGAAGAATTTGCTTGGAACTCAACTCCTTTGTGAACTGGATGGCTGTTATTGCTGTGTCCCAGCTGGATGCGTGGTCTTTGCCTACGCTGTCTTTGTGTATGGCTACAAACCTGTTCCATCCATGTCTTTTCCCCAGTGCACACAGGCCAGGAAGAAAGTATCTAAAGAAATCTTCTGTAGTTTCCTATGATATTTTTTCTTCCCCATTTTTTTTTACCTAAACAGTATAAACAATCCTAAAGCACAGATCATAGGCCTGGGCTGTGTTCAGTGACTAGATCTAAGTGGAGCCCCAGGTTTGCTTAGAGCTTGGCTTGTAGCTCTCTGGATAGAGCCCAGTGATTGAGCCTAGAAGGGCAGTAGATGGCAGTCAGTGCTCTGTCAGTATGATGTTATGGTTGATTATGCTTCTGGAAACATTTTCTCAGATGTGACGCAGTGCTACATTCCTGCTCTCTGGTGTTCACTGGAGAATTTCTAGCAGCTCCTTGCAAAAGCTGCAGTGTGAAGTCTGTCCTGGTTAATTTCCAAGCTTAGTTAGTCCTTCCTAAAATTCTCTGTGAAGTTTAAATTGTCTACAGTGATCATTTCCTGTGCTGAACTGTTGCATGGTGCCACTTTGTACTGTGAAACAGTTATTACATCTGCTTCCTTTCTAAGGAGAGACTTTTTCACAGTGAGGGAGACAGAACACTGGAACAGGCTGCCCAGGGAGGTTGTGGAGTCTTGTTGTCTGGAGACATTCAAAACCCATCTGGACACATTCCTGTGTAACCTAATCTAGGTGATCCTGCTCTGGCAGGGGGTTTGGACTAGATGATTTTTTTGAGGTCCCTTCCAGTCCCTAGCAATCTGTGATTCCAAAGAGCTTGCCTCTTGATGATAAATGATGTCATTGCTGTATGTACAGCTGTGAAAATGGTTTTGAGTTACAACATCTATACAAATGCAGGATAGTAATGTAAATGAGCTTCTGATTACATCTGTCTTGTATCTAACAGCATCAGCTCATAGTTTGCTTTTGCATGGTCAGGTGTGGCTGTAAGAAGAGCATGAACCATGCAAAGGAAGGAGTCCCTCATGAATCCAAAAGCCGATGCAGATATTCTCACCAGTATGATAACAGAGTCTACACTTGCAAGGTGAGTAGCCACGGAAGGGCATGGTCTGAAGAATGAAGAAGGATGGATGGCCCAATAAATGAGGAATGCCACAGGCATGTGTCTGTTTTTCTTGCATTTTTTTCAAGTGTGAGAGGTGCTCATGGCCTTGACAAGAAAAACTGATCTCCATTGAACTTGTATTTTTGCTTGAAGAGGTCATTACCTCTGTGCTATGTGTCGTTAGCTAGCTAAACTGTGAACCAGCTGCTCTCAACCTGGGTGATGTTTACCTTCATGTGGTTACTCTTCTTATTTGCTCATGCTCATTGCTTGGTATTAGACACTTTTTCTGAAGAATGTGTGCAGGAGACAGGAAAAATTTCACCTGTCATCATGTTTCTATTGTTGTGGAAATATTTCCTTTATGTCATTATTTGATAGCGCGTTTGGTTTCGTTCTGGTTTTAAATCAGTTCTGATGAGTGCTCTCCTTTGCTTTGGCAACTGCTGTATGCCAATTACATGCTTTATGTGGCTAAACAGCTGCAAGACCTGGAGTCTGGCATTCCTAAGAATGCAGTTTTAATTAAGCCTTTGTGTTATAGGCCTGTTATGAACGAGGAATGGAGGTCAGTGTGGTGCCAAAAACCTCTGCTTCCACTGACTCCCCGTGGCTGGGCCTTGCCAAGTACGCCTGGTCAGGGTGAGTACCGCAGCTATGATCTCTCTGCTCTCTTTTGCCTCTATGCTGTCTGGTGCACTGGACTTTCAGTACCTCACTGAGGTAACCCATCCTCCTCTTGTGCAGATACGTGATTGAGTGCCCCAACTGTGGTGTGGTGTACCGCAGCCGACAGTACTGGTTTGGCAACCAAGATCCTGTGAACACTGTAGTGAGGACAGAAATTGAGCATGTCTGGCCAGGGGTAAGTCTGGTTGCTGGATAGTGTTTGTGTATGCATGCAGACACGCACATGTTTAAGTTGGGTCTTCTGGACACTGATGGAGAAAATGGATTGGCTTTCCTTACAGCTGGTTCCTGTCTCTGCTGTTTAAAAGAATCTTTGCAAGGGCCTTCAGTCTTCTTTTGGCTATCTTGAGCTGGCTAAGCTGACAGTTTACTAACTCTTTGTGTGAATGATTAACGATTGAAACCTACCCTGTATTTCAAAGCAGGACTATTGATTTTTTTTTTTTTCTTCTTCTTCTGCTTGCTCTCCAGTTTAATGGGAGCAGTGGGTTGAAGAGCCATGTGCATCTGAAAAAATGTTTCCCTGTTTTTATTCTCAAATGAATACCCATTTCATTCTAGACTGATGGATTTCTGAAAGACAACAACAATGCAGCCCAGCGTTTGTTGGATGGGATGAATTTCATGGCGCAATCAGTATCTGAACTTAGCCTGGGACCCACAAAAGCTGTAACCTCCTGGTTGACAGACCAGATTGCCCCAGCTTACTGGAGACCCAACTCACAGATCCTGGTAAATAGCAGTTGCTGTAGAGAAAAGCTTTGCATAACTAATATTTCTTTTCCTCGCCTTTTAAGTAATACAGCATTGTTCAGATTCCAAATGCTTCTTGTTTATTGCAGCAAGTCCTTCTCTTAAAATTGAGACATGAAATTCTTTCAGCAATTCTCATTCTTGACTTAGAGAAAGTATGAACAGAGACTGTGCCCAGCCCTGCTAAAGAGACTGTTTCTCTATGCCTTTTGTGACACCTGTCCCAGCAGTACCACAGAAAATCCCTGCTTGTGTGAACTTGCTCTTCAAAACAAAGAATCAACATGTTAAAATCTGGCTTACTGCAATTGATAGTGCTATTAGGTGCAGGGGTTAAACTGGCTTCATATCAGATGCAAAAAAATGGCCCCAACAACTCAACTAGGAAAGGATTCCCTGTGTCTTACAGAAAACAGATGACACTTCAGTGGAAACTGCCCTCCAAATTCTTACCCCCCACAAATATCAAATACCCACCATTCAGCCTTCTATGATGTGGCTTTAATTAGTTGCGATTGTGAGTAAATGGATCACATCAGTCTAGTAGCTTAACCTCTGTACATCTAACTGCCTGAATCTCTTCCCTAGGGGCTGGTAGCACTCAAGTCTTGGGTGTTTTGTGGTTTGGTGGTGATTTTTTGTTGGTGGGGGTTTTTTTGTTGTTGTTTGTTTTTTACAATTTCAGCCTGAGCCTTGCCATCCTGGGATTCTGCTTTCTTTTTCTATTAAGGAAGCTCAAACTAACAGGTTTTCTTTGTTGTTCTGAATAGAATTGTAATAAGTGCAACACGCCTTTTAAAGATAATGACACTAAACATCACTGCCGGGCCTGCGGAGAGGGCTTCTGTGATGGCTGTTCTTCCAAGACCCGTCCAGTGCCTGAGCGAGGCTGGGGACCAGGACCAGTGCGCGTGTGTGACAACTGCTATGAAAACAGGGGCATCCAGTTAGGTAATTTTGAGTTCATTGTCACAGAATTATCCCTGGGCAATAGTTAATCTGAAGTCTTTGTCCGTAGGTTCTGGATCACAACCATTCCCACTGGGCGTAGACAGTGCTTTTCAAACTGGGCTTTGCACAAAGCTGTTAGAAGGGGAGCTCAGGAGCTCAGTGTCTTTTGGCAGGAAGATGACCCTTGCAATGAGCTACTGGAAATCTGACCTTCTGACAAAATTATTTTCTAATTGGATCTTTACTTTGTTTTTCTGTCACCCCTCTGATGGTGTGGAACTAGCATTAGAGCAGGGATCTTCTCTTTTAGCAGACTGTGCAGTTTGTTCATTATTGCTGCAATGAAAATGAAAACTCTGCAATCCAAGTTTGGGCATATGGAAGATAAAGCATGAGGGGAGGTTCCAAGGTGCCTTTTGGGTTTGACACTTGTTTTTGCTAATGTAAATTGACTGAAACTTGCCAGAAATCGTGCTGGACTTAAGTGTCCCTTTACTCTTGTGTCATGCAGATGTGGCTGAGCTGCCTTCAGATGAGGAAGGGGGTACGCTTATTGCCAGGAAGGTGGGGGAAGCTGTGCAGAACACTTTTGGTGCAGTGGTGACAGCCATGGACATTCCCTTAGGTGAGCTCTGATCTCTTTTGATGGATATTATTTTTTTTTTCTAGAGGCATTTTTGTTTTCACAGAGCAAAACTTATAGTTGAATAACAAGAGTTTCTGTGACAGGTTGGCACCTCCACTATGATACCACTGTTGGCTGAGAGTTCTACAGCCTCCTGTACCTCTCTTGCATGTTTCCTCTTGGTTTTCAGCACATTGTTTTTGCAGTTCATACCTTCTCTTTTCTCCCTGTTGTGCAAATCTCTGTGTACCAAGTTGTGAGTAATTCAAGCTCCCCTGATGACTCACTGCAGTGACCTGCCAGCTGGAGTTCCCTAAAGACTGGCCGATTAGGAAGCATTTTATCAGGTTTGGTTTTCTTCCAGAGATGCTGAGTGCCTTTTCAGTGTATTCATGGATACTGCTGGCACTTGGTACTTCAGCAAGAGGGGGCTGAGAATCTGAAGCTGTCCAGATCAGTAATGGTGGGGAAGTAATCAATGATATGATCTTTAATGGTGAATTTAGTACAGTGAATGCTGCTCTTTCATGTGCTGGGTAGCAGTTCAGGTATGTGAGCAAACAGCCTCTCATTTTAATCCCATGTTGTTGGACCTGACTTCCTACTTGTGCAAATCATCATTCCAGTGCTTTGCCTACAGTGTGTCCCACCATCACCTTTGTGGGTGTTTGTTGTCTGACTTGGCAGAATAAATCCCTTTCTCAGTTCAGACATTACATGCCTTTCTGAACATTTTGTTTGGTGTCACTGGTTTCTTGACCACAGGTGAAACTGAAGATAGGGAAAAGTAAGTGTCTCAACCTCTGGAAGAGAGTCAGAATAAGGGAAGATGTCACCATTTAAAGGGAAATAATCTATCCCTTTGAGGAGCGGCAGACTGTGGGAGAATGGCCTAAATGGCTGCCCGTTCCACTGAACTGTTCTGTCAGTAGGTTGTCTTCCCCTTCATGGCAGTGGTATGACTTGTAGAGTGCGAGTAGTTCCCCTTGAGTACATTCCTGACATGCTCATGTTCACAGATTTTCTTCTCCCTCTTTCTCATCTCCTCACCTCCCCTTCCTCCATAGGTCTGGTAAAAGATGCTGCCCGACCTGCATACTGGGTACCAGACCATGAAATCCTGCACTGCCACAACTGCCGGAAGGAATTCAGTATCAAACTCTCTAAACACCACTGTCGGGCCTGTGGCCAGGGATTCTGTGATGAATGCTCACATGACCGCAGAGCGGTTCCCTCTCGTGGATGGGATCACCCAGTCCGAGTTTGCTTTAACTGCAATAAAAAGCCTGGCGACCTTTAACCCCAGGCACTTTTCCAGATCTTTGCAATTTCTTATGTTCTCAGGGTTACAAATGAAACTATCTGGTCTCCCTTTCACTTCTTAACCTGTTGCAGCCAGAGTGCATGTTTCGTTTCTGGCCTCCTCTTGTGTTATATCCATCTTGGAACGCTGGGAATGAGCTTAAGTTCAGCCTCTAGGTTTTAGTTTCAAACTAACTGGGGAAGGGAGGGAGCTCCCTTGTAAATCAGCAAACCAAAATCCAGTGTATTTTATTCCAATTAAAAATATATATATGTCTATATATATATCTATCTAACTATAATTTAGCATATTAAGAATATGGTTGGCTAATGCAGCTTTGAGTATTCCTAGTTCAAATGATGGATGGTGTTGTTCCTTACTATACTGGATCAGACTTATGGCCTTCTGATTCTTCTTTTGGAACTTCCTGCTGATCATAATGTTGTCCTGTGAGGAAAGTTTGGACTCTGTGCTGCCAGGAAATCTCCTGTGTTGATGTATGAATTCAACCAACCCTACAACTGGAGGTGCTGTAATTCTGGCCATGGAAGATTATACCCAGCTCCATTATCAAGTTGGTTTGAACTGTGATACGAGTGGTGGTCTTGCAGTGCAAGAGGTATCAAGTTGAAGTAGACCTTCTGGTAGAGAGAGACCAGTAGAGCTCTGAAAGGTAAAGCAAATTATATGTCACTAGGCAAAGCATTCTGATTTTTGCTGTTTCAACTTCAGTATCAGATCAAAGGGTAGCAGGGTCTTTGTCTCCCTGACAGTGTTCTCATGTACTCAGGTTTTCTTCAAGTTTCTCTGCCAGCTTGTGCAATTAAGTTTTGTCCGGAGCAGAACAAGAGAACAAGTTGTGTAGGCAATTCTGAAATATGAAGTTTGGGTTGTTTGGGTTGTGAAGACTTTTCTTTTCCCCCACTTTTTAAGTGATCCCAAGAGTCTCTGGAGCCTCTGTATTCTCAGATGTGGTTGCATAGAAACTGCACAGATTTGACTTATCTTTTTTTCCTAATAATATGAACTTAAAAATCCACCAGAAAAATGGGAAACATTCTTCTTTCACTCCTAGCAACTGGCACTCAGTGGACTTCATCTTTTATTAAAGGACTGCAAATGAATTCACTGATTTTATTATGAAAAGCATCACTTAACCTAACTAATACTGTCTTGTACTGTGGATTGTGGTTCCAGTTATAAGAAGTAGGAGACCACTGTGGATTAAACTGCCTAAAATTCTCTCATCTTGCATAGACAAGAATTCTTTGACCATATGAGAGTTGTCTCCTCTTGGAGTGGCTGGAGTTTGATGCAATGTCCTGGAACTGTGGTATTTTTTCCCCAGCTTATTAAATGTGCTCTTGTGTAGATGAGTGCCCAAGACCCTGTTTTAGGACTGTATTATTAAATTAACTGCTATAAAAGACTTTATCTGCCGAACAAGCGTACTGGCTTTTTTTCCTTGTAACAAGCAGTTCTCACTTTGTCTCTGAAAGAGCATACAAAGAGATTGCCCCTCGCAACTACATCCAGCCTACACATGGAAGTAGACTTAGAAGACGTTCCAGGACACCTTCGGTACTGGCTGAGTTTACTGTCTAATGTTTTGTAAGCAAAGTCTGCCATAAACTGACAATTGCCCAAGGGAGGGCACAAGTAGATAGAAATCCTCTCTTAAAGACATTCTGCACATCCAGCATAATTCTGTGCTTCAAAGTATTTTTATTTTTTTAACGGGTGAGCAATGTGTTCTTGCTTTGTAGGCTGTGCCCTGTGTGCTGTTTATGCATGTAGCTTTACTACCATGTTAATGCACAAAGAGAAAGCAGCCATGACATTCCTTATATAAAATCTTTGGCATCTGTTTCAACAACTTGTCTGATTTATTTTTATTTTTTCCTTGTCACAGACAGAATTACTACTCATTCAAAAAGGAAAGTATTGTCTAAATATTTGTAGTATATATTAGATCTTAGTAACTTAGCAACCTGTCAATATGCAGAGTCCATTCTGGATTGATCATCCTGGTGCTGAATCTTTTTATGCTTTTGCCTAGCAAAGCAAAATCTTACATGGTGCTTAAACTGCAGCAGGTGTGGTGTTACTCTTCCCAGACAATCTTGAGAGGATTATTTGGGTTCTTGTTTTCCAAAATGAAAAAAAAAAAATCATAAAGGTTTAAATTCCCTACTGTTTTCTGTACACAAGAGCTTTTATTTTGCTGATAGTATTGGTTGCTGTAAGTATGCAGAGTGTAGAATATGGTTATTAAATGGATTAGCTATTTAAAGAGGATAGATTCATATTTTAGCTATTTGGTGTTAATACTTCAGGATTCAATAAACAAAAGGGTTCTAAAGGATGTCTGTAGACAAAAAGCTCTACAGGAATCCTAAATGAATTAAGTAGAAATCTAAAAAAAACACAACAAAAAAACAAAAACAAACAAACAAATTAAAAAAAACCCAACCACACAAACTAAACCCAAAACCCAACACTGAAGCAAGTAACGTGGGAGTATCCTGTGCTTGGGGTGGAAATATCAGCCTGATGACAAAGGTTAACCCTAGCAGTAGAAACCTGTCAGTGTTTTATTCCCAAACTCCTAGGAGAGGTGCTTTGCACGCAGAGGTGTGGGCAGCACCTAACCAGAGTGGATCTTTGCAAAACCTGTCAGTGGATAACAGCAGCCTTGCTGGGGTTCTGCAAAGCCCCGACTGAGTGATTCCTAACAGCAGCATGAGATAGGTCTGACACTCTAATGCAACTCCTGTGTGGAAAAAGTCTGGTTTATTTACAAGGGCAGGGATAGGAAATGACTGTTTTCCAGGAAATTGCCAGAAGATTACAGTATGTTTACTGAAGACAAATTAATTACTATGAAATTACAGTTGGTCAAGATGATAGCGTGACCTTTGGATCAGCTGAAGTTCCCTGTAATGTTAATATTTCAGTAGCTAACGTGAGTGAACTGTCTTGGTAAGATGATGAATTCAGCTGGTCTGAGACGTAGCATGATAAAAGCATATTCTGAGGTACAAGATGAAGTTGACTGATGTAAATATCTTGCCAGAAAAATGATGTTGGGTTGATTATTGGTGGATCAAGCATTGTCTGCACCTCTTCTGATTAGGAAATGCAGTGAAAAACATCAAGTAAAATAAGAATCATGTGAATTAACTGGTGTGCAAAGATGTGCTCTAGTGAAAAACTAATTGCTCACCCAAAGCACCACAAACTGAGCTGATATGATTGTTATACCTGATGGATGTATTCCATAGTGAGTATCTGTGCCAATTCAGTGTAAAGATTCATCATCAAATAGATGATGTGGGTTTTCCTCCCCTTCTCTGAAGCAGATGTGATCTTCATATGGATGTACAGACTTATGGTTAGACTCCCTACCCAAAACCTTTAGGCCAAACATGGCTTGAATATTTATTTACCAGGTGCACCCGTGATGTGCAGCTAGAGAAAGGGGTGGTGGAGCAGCACATCTGTAATGTGTGTGCCTAGTGGCAGGGCAGCAGTGGGGCTGTAATGTGTATATACTTGCACAAGAGAAACTGCTTTTCACTTCCCTGCCCCCCTTAACCCCCACTGGTTTTCCTGTTCAATTATCCTCCCACCCAGTTCCTCACAGGTGAAATTGTACTTACGGAAGTTGGCCAAGGTATCCTGTAAGTTCATGTCTGTCACTTGTGAATTGGTCCTTTGGTTGTGTTCTGGAAAACACGATGGCCCTCCATAGCTTTTGATGTCAACCAGAGTTTATTTGTTGAAAGAAACACCATCATGGTGTTAGGTGTGCCTTGCATTTAAGTTAGGTGTCTGTGGTGTCTGCACTGAAGCATTCACAAATGCCCAGTGCTTTGGGTAGCCTGGGCTTTAACATTGCAGGACTCTGGCTTCCCACCTGGTCATACAGACTTTGCTCTTCATCTTTTTGTTTCCAGTGTAACCAGCCCGATGAGGTTTAAGTCCTGCAATCGTGCTCTATTTCATTTTCGTGTTTCATTGTCGACTGATGTTGTCAGTCACACATTGTGGCTTTGTTCTTGCATTTATCGGTTGCTGGTGGCTGTAATGCAATTTGGCACCAACAGCGATGTCCTTGCCTGCCTGTAATTTGAGAACGGAGTGTGATTTGGATGAGAGAGAACTGTCTGGTTGTTATCGCCCGCGTCGTGTCCCCACCCCCCCCCGCTTTAGAGGAGCACTCTTGGTAAAGCAGTGTTGACATGTATATTCTGTCAGTCACAGCACATAGCATGTTATAAAATAGTTTTGTTTATAGTGCAGGCACATCAACAATGAAATCCTGGCAATGCCAAAATAAATAAAATTGTACTGTGTGGGCTTTCAAAATCAACAATATAATGTAACAAATAGAAAGCTAAACTAGAATGGCAGCTAGTCGGTTATCTGAAGCCAAAATAAAAGTGCATTCAGCTTTTTAGCTTTGTTTTTATTGGATATAACTCAAGTGAAAAATAAAGCATTACAGCTACAAGTTGTATATATTTATGTTCTAAAAGTCCTCATGTAGGAAATGTCTCAATTGTGGTATTATAGAAATGGTAATGTAAAGAATGTCTGGAGATTTTGAAACACTGATTTCTGACACTTTGAAAAGTTGGCTAAAATTTTCTGGTTCTGCTTAAAAGGCAATTTTACAGCAGTGCTGGGGAGCAGCAGTAGTTTTAGGTATGACAGTGTACAGATGAGGACTTGTTGGGAAGGCTTCACAGCTACCTTATTAATAGCATTGCAGATAGGAAAAGAAGTTGTTTGAACAAGAAAAGGCAGATGATCTTGATTATATTTTCAGACATTGCCTAAAATCATTTATTAATTTTGTGCCTTAACTTCCATTTTTGAAACATGAAACTTATTTATGAAGTGCTTTAAATGCTTGGGTCAAGTATCTTTCAACTCCCAGCCCATCTGCCTACCTCCAGCCCCTCTCAGGAAAGTACTTTGAGTTGGTACTGACTCCTTAAATTAGCTCACAGTACATGGGCTCTATGTAGTACATATTGCAGCCACCAGCAACTAAAGATCTGGGGACTAAAGCTGAATTGTCCACTGCCAGCTTATAACTTTATGAAAGCAGCTTCTGTTAGGGGACATCTCAAGCCTCTGTGTGTATTTGGGTTTGAATTCACACTTCCTTGCAACAAAGGCTTCATTTTCTAGTACTGTTAGAATAGGTTCCTATTAAGCTTAAAAATGTACAAATATCAGTGAGACTGTGACAGCATAGATTATTTCTTTAACTTCTTATTTTCAGTATTCCTCAGGATAATAGAGGAGGAATGACCATGAAGCCATGTACTGCAATAAATCAGGGCCACCAGAAAGATGTAACCCCACCACCACAGAGGACCCAAAAGCAAATCCCCTCCCTGCTTCAGACACTTCAAGTTAAAGCTGTAGAAGTTTGTACCTGTTACGTCTCAGAATCTTATGTGGCCTAAAGGATTTTATGTGGAAAGAACTGTTTTATTCAAAGGTGAGACATGATTATTAGAAGCAGAGTATATGAAACAGAGAAGGGGGAAGACTGTGGCTCTCAAGCAGTCATGCTGAGGGGAAGGACTGGCAGTTGGTGGGCTCCTCTGAGCCTTGCTCTGGTGAGCAAAAGGGACCAAACAAAATGTGGTGTTAGGATGAGGGATGCTGCAACTTATCCTGGAGTGCAGGTTTGGCCTTTCTGAGATTTTTGTACTAATTCAGTACTTGCTGAGAAGCCGAGGCAAAGCAATGTGACAATTTGATACTGTAGCAGAGGGGAAGAGTGTTGCTTTTTAATTGCTGTAGGGCTTTAGCTATTTCTGCATGATGAAATAGTTGATGTAATAAACTCTTGCTGTTTGCTGCTTGCTGTTTGTCACTGAAGCCAAAATACCCATTTCTTGTTCCACTTCCCCTCTTCTTTTGTACTGCTCTTGCAGGCTTCATTAGAAGTGTTGGCTGCAAAAACATTAGATGGGTGAATGGGTTTCAGGGACATGGGTGTGCATTTGACCCCTGGAAACAACAGAAGGCAAGTGAGTATCTTTTATGAGGTTGGCCTAAAAGGAAACAAAGAAATTATCTTCAGTTATGCAAGAAGCTTTTCTGCCACAATTCCTAGTTTGTTTCCCATGTGACTACACAGAATTGTTGCAAGGTCTTGTTCTTACAGAACAAGCATTACTGGAGTTAAGAGCACTGAAAAGAGTTTAAATGTTAATTTAAATTTCAGAATTCTGATGTAATGAAGTTTGTGATCCTCATGGTTTGCTGCCTGCAAGTGTTTGAACCACATGTTTACTAGCAAGAATATCAATATGAAGTATGTTCCACCTCAACTTGGAGCTGATTATCAGATGTAACATGAGGAGGTTGCAGTGGGATGGAGTTTGCTACATTTCTATTTCCTAGATGGATCCTTAGTTGCAATGTGTGTTACTGAGTCAATGCAAGTGCTTTTGGAAGGTGTGCCATGTGCATTAACCACTGAACACAGCAGAGAATGTCTCAAATTAACCTAGAGACAAATTGCAGAGTACTTTCTCCAGTTGAAAAGCAAGCCAGGAATCAGGTCTCGTGGTTATCCAAGGGTAGTTGAGGGAATGGGCAGAGCGTGCAAGGCAAACTGACTGACCATCTGATGAGAAGAGGGGACCCCTGGTGTTATAAAACAAGGTCTGTAGAAAGAAGAGGCAGCACAGAGTATGCTGTAAGCAGTATCCACTCCCCTTGGGGTGAGAAAGGTGGCTCTGCAGAGGAACACTAAAGCCAGAGGCATGGGAGGAGCCACAGCTGTAAGACAATCTGCCTATGGCTGTTAATAGGATACAAGAAAGATCTGGGGGTTTTAATGTATATTTAGGGAAGAAACCATTTTGAATATCTTTCATCCCAACTATCCTTGCAACAGCTTTTTCCTACAGGATACACTCACTGTAAAGATACTGTGCTGCTCCCAAGAGGAGATTTTTTTCCTGCTCTATTGTCTTCTACTGTTATTAATGGGTAAATGTAGTACAAAGAAAGGAAAGGAGATCACAGCACAAAACACTGGAGTGGAGTGAGCGAGCAGTAAGAGCTGCCTAGAAGACATCCTAGAACAGCACACACAGTGCCTAGGCCTGAAGGTTGTGAAAGAACAGAAGTAGGTGGAAGCTTGCAGGATGTAAAAGATTTTTTGTAGGGCCCACCTTTCCTGACACCTATATTTGAACAATTCCCTCTTATCTAAAGTCCCTTGGAAAATGGAAGGGGAGGAAGTCAAGCCAGAGACACACACAGGAAATGTGCTTGATGAGCTGAGGCCTCCTGCAGGGATGCAAAGAGATGAATTAGCTGCAACACAGAGTTCTCAATGAGCTCTGAGAGCTCACACCCCAATCTTGAGTGCCTCATCCTCAGCACCAGTGCTGTGCTAGTGCTGCAGCTCACTCTCCTCTGGGAAAAACACTTTGTGACTGATGGAACAGTTGTGCCAACCTACTTATTTAATGGCAAATACTCCTGCTCTGTGAATGTAGTAAACAACCACAAGACTGGTATTAGACCTGTTTCCTTTTATTCCTAGAATGCCTTTTATGGAAGTAGAAAAACTTTGATGGGGACTTGCAAGCCCCTTCCTTCCCAGGCTATATTGCCCTGTTGGCCCCCTCTGCAGTGAAGATTGCAGGTGCAAGTGTGGTGTGCTCCCAACTACAGGCTGCACCTACAGTCACCAGCAGCACTTAACCTTTGTGCACATGTACCAGATTTCAGGAGGCGCTTGGACTGTAGACACCCAGCCTCCCTCAGGGGCAGCAGGTTAGGTGATGCAGCCTCCCTCCTGAGATGCTGTGCACCTGTTTGGGTGCTCAGCTGCTGACTGACCTGAGGGGGAGGAGCAAAGCCCTAAAACACCTTCAGGGTCAGCTTCTCCATTCCAGCTGCTTCACTCTGCTAAACCATGCTATTGCACCAGCCCACTTGCTCAGGTAGATGTAACCACAGCTAAGTGGTTTTGTAACTAAATTCTGACTAGGTTTCTGACAGCAAATTCAGCTAGCATGAGACAGGCCCTCCCTGAAATACACCAGCTATTCAAAGCTTAGAACTAGATCTCCAACAGGCTCAGCATTCAGCTTTTATTTACAAAATGTCTGAGATGTATGCAGCAAGGTTTGCTGAACCTGATGAAGGAGATTCAGAATTTCATGGGTAAAGCAGATGCAACAGCAGCATATAGTGACTCAACAGCATGGTAACTGGTGCAAAAATTTTGAAGTCAGCTATAGGCTGTCAATTTTATAGACCAAGTCAGAGGAGAATACTGTGTCAGTTATAGGAGAATTGGTAGAGATCCTGTTTGACAGCCATGAGTAAGCCAGGAACTCCTTGGCTACCCCCAAGTCTTGAAGAAAACACCACACTGGGAATGGCATCTTTGGAGGATGGGTAGGGAGAAGGGATGGTTCTAAGCAGATGGGCATCTTGGAGACTCCAAATTCTGGTGTAGCAATCCTGGCCAACTGGAAAGGAAAGGACAGCAGAATTCACCATTACACAAAAAGTACTGTACCCAGACCTGCAAAATCATCATCACAGAAGCAGAAGGTCGAGGGGGAAAAAAAGCCCTGACCATTTCTACACCCACTAGAGGCAATGTGCTTGTCAAGATCTTACACAACAGAAACTCTACACTAACTACTGCAAAAGCAGGAAATGTTGTGTGTTTCGGATTAGGCAATAAAAGGTATGATATACCAGTAATTAGAGGGCTTTCCAAGTTCCTAAGCAAAAAAAAAGAAAAAACCCTCACTTTCAAATAAATGAGAATTCTTATTCCATCACTTATTGACAAATCCCAGGAGAGGAGATCACTGTGCTTACAGTGCTATTGTGAAACTTCGCTATCCTATGGGGATAGAGGATGTTTGTTTTATTTGTTACTTTTCCTCCCCCACCTCAAAATAAATAACTATTCTCCCCAGTGTAACCAAGTATACTCCAGTGAACCCAAGTGGTACAGACAGTTTACAAGGAGTTGTGCTTACATGTCAATGCTTCAGTCTATCACCACACTGCTCACTTAAGCACCAAACAAATACAGAGACTAAAGACTGCATGTATGTAATGTAAACAGGAGATCTGCTGAACGTGTTGTTTCTCTGGATTTCAAAATCAAGTGTTTTCCGCTCTACTCTTGAGACACAGAATGGAGAGGATAATGGGAGTTTTGTAAGACACAGCAGGTAAAGCCTTTAAGAGCTACTCAGGAGTAGGTACTCATCCATAATATTATTTTCATAGTATATTACAGTATGTCTAAGGCTAAATTTCTTCTGAACACGGAAGAATTAACAGCCTTACAGTTTCCAGCAGTGGTAGCTAAGTAGTACTCCTCAGTCATGAGAAAAATCACTGCCATGCAATCTGCAAGTAGAGGGGGATAAAAGTCAACCCACCTGCTGTAAGAAGTCCTTCCTCCTCATTGACATGCACAGGGAGAACAGCATATTCATTGTGATGACCTTTGTACTGCTTCACACACTTTGCTGTTCTCAGGTCCCACAGTTTTATCTGCCAGGTGAAATAATTGAAAGAGGCTATATTAACAAAGCAGAGAGCCCTTGATGGTTGAGAAAGAAGTGGATCTGGAACAGAACCCACATACAGAACTACCACACAGTTCCATAATACCCCCAAAGAATGGGCATCTGCCCTCGAGACTGGGATAAGTACCTGTTGATACCCAGATACTAAATGGAACAGCATATCCTGAACACAACAAACTCACACCTTTCCAGCCATGTCTGCTGCCACAAGGTAATGCTCAGCCTCAAGAAGGCGAATAGATGTAACTGCTGAGTCATGGAAGAGACGAATTGCTTTCCAGCTCTGGCCCTTCCGGTTGCGCTGACGCACATCAATGCTGAAAATCTCACCTGAACGGCAGCCATT
Organism: Chloroceryle aenea; assembly: GCA_013399075.1. NCBI lineage: Eukaryota > Metazoa > Chordata > Aves > Coraciiformes > Cerylidae > Chloroceryle > Chloroceryle aenea. Next base: position 149,394 of record VWZY01009673.1, read on the forward strand.
GTACAGCATTGGGGTCTGGAAGAATCCAAGAGAAAGAAGTGTACTAGATAATGCTTAAAGGATCCTAAAACTTATATAGACAGAACCTATATCAAGCTTTTGAGCACTCTGGTGCAGTTGTGAAACTATTTTATTAAGACAGACATTATGAAACAGAATTTTTATTACACACTGCAATATTTTTCAGCCAATATATCAGTTCCATTCAACCCTCAACTATTTACTTTAGCCATACAAGTTCAGGTGGGTAAGTAGGAACTTAGTCTCATGTGACAGCAAAACAGAACTGGAATTCTCATTTTCTGATTTCACCCTTCTCACTAAATCTTTGTGAACAAACCCTTTAGTATTTTATAGAGATTTTCTCCTTCTTGATGGAAACAATACACTGAATATTAACGAGTTAGTTAATATTCAATACACTGAATATTAACAAAGTTAGGCCATTTGACAAAACCAAACAATTTTACAACACATTATTACTGTGCTCTTTGTACTGCCTTCCTTTCCTTTTTTGTTCTGTACAATTAACAAAAATTAGCCCTGTGGCCACAGAGTTTGATACCAGTTAATCTTTTTTTTTTGTTGCTATTCAATTGTGTGCAAGCATAAGACCATCTCAGCTCTGCAGAACAGCCATCCAACAGTAACTGTAATCACAGCTTTACCCACCATGGAGAGTCCCATCACAAACAGAACAAAAAGCCCACCCATGAGGTCATGCTCTTGAAAAAAAATTAAGGGGACAGGATTCTTCTTACCTGTGTGGCAAACTGTTGTGCCAATACATCGCTATTGGTCCCAAATGTCTGTCGGTGCCCTGTCACTACATTGGTCACAAGAACTCGCCGTGTCAGGCCTAAGGAAGACAGATTATGTTCACTGAGCTGTAATTTGGTAGCAGCCAGAAGACTAAGGCAAGAAGTCATTCCCGCAAAGGAGTTGCTAGCCTTGCACATCACCTGTGCTAAAGCAGTTGTCTGCTTGGGGATTCAGGCACCAAGCACAGGACCAGGCAGTGGATATCTTGAAGCTGCAGAGCATTCCAGGTCGATCTCCTAGGATACAGGAGCAACACATGAAGCATTCATAAAATGTTAGGACAGGATAACAACCCAGCAAGCTGCTCTAGATTTCCCTACCTCTGTCATCATTCCAGTCTGAAACAGAGAAAACATTACCCAATGTGTTCCTGTGCTACTCATGGGACAGGAAACAAAAGTGGAGCCGTAAGCTGAAGACTTAAGGGTCTGTACAGATAGAGGACTGTGATAGATTGTGAAATGTATTCATTAGTCAGAGAGCTGGCCATGGCAGGACAAAGACAAATACTGCTTGCCTTCCAGCACTAAGTAAGCCATTTTTTAAAGGCAAGTGGACTAGAAACACAAAATACTTATTTTGCAAGCTATAGATTAGCTAAAGCCTAACCTGTAAGCTCTTGGCCTATTTAAAAAAACACAGTCTGAGTAACAGTACCCTAGATTTGACCCTTACACAGCTCTTGCACCAAGTCTGCTAACTGACACACAATTTATATCCTCAGTTTTCACTTTCTTCATGGCACATCCACCATGACCATACATATGTCAGGCAGCACAGGTGACATGTCTAAAACATGGTCTTACACAGGTTAAGTTCTACTTTGCTCCCAGAATCTACTTAGTAAGGTTCCCTCAAACTAAAAATTTAGGAGAATGAATAAGTCAAGAAACTTGGAAATACCTAATATAATACAGTCAATAGGAAATACTAGACACGAGGACTTAGGTGGAACTCAGGGCATCTGATGATGGTGAAGAGTTTAAAATGTTCTACAAAACGATTGGGCATGCTGGCCTAGCAGCCATCCATTTCAATGGCTCTTCAAGTCATGCATCTTTAAAAAAAAAAAAAAAATGTGGCTGCATAAATAGCATGACATTAAAAATGTAAAATAGATCCATAACTCTTCTTTATCACAGATTTTCTCTGTATAAACTTGATGATCATGTCTGACTGGAAGCCAGGCTAGATGACTGTACTGTGTGACCTGCAAGCATGTCAAGTAAGATCAGTTAAGTCCTGTCCCCCAGAACATTGAACAAATATATAAAGATAGAGCTACCGCCATCAGACTTAAGACACAACATTCTCCAGTCGCAGCACTGAGCGTGATCTTGTACAAGGAGCTGTGGGCTGAGGCATTCACAAGCCATACACCTTTGATTAATCCACTAAGCGTACCTGAGTAGCTACTATGAGCAGGAATTCTGTAATGATTCTAGATAGTCTATAGAGAAATTTGAGTATTTGCTGTGTGCAGCTTCTGAGTATTAGTTATGGGCCATGCTACTCATGAAAAAATCTCAAATGTTTACTTTACAAGTGAGGTGTTCTCCTGCCAAAGTCAAGTATTACACCATCAGCAGCATGAAAATAAATGAGTGTTTTGAATACTGCTTGTTAATTATTCTTAAGGTGAGTTCTTCCATCTGTTCACTTAAACTGTTTCAGACTTTCTAAATTTTAAAGGAATACAACAGCCTCACCAACTACTGAAGAAAAGCATGGAAATTATCTTCTGTCTGTGCTCTTTTCATACCATAACTGCTATCAAAAAAATCAAAAGAAAATAAAACCCCAAGGACCAATACAAAAAAACCCCAAAACACAACAGAAACGCCCTACCTGGGTTAGTGCTGCTGAACAATGATGCTGGAAGCAGACTGGCACAGCCTGGCGTTTCTGCAATTCCCATGAGACACAGCTTGCTGAAGTGAGTTAAGGAAAACAAAAATATCTTCCTAGAACAGAAGAGGCAACCTAACATTTATAGTTGAGAAAAGCAAGATGCCCTGACAGCTCACAACACTTTCCCTTTTAGACCTTTGATGTGCCTTACAGTTTACAATTAAGTCTTGACTTCCTATTTCTATTTAGCAAAGAGCTAAATAGAACTGGAATTCATGCTTCTGTATTTTCACCACCAGAAAGACTGTGTAAGAGGAATGCAAAGACGTCTTTCTAAAAAAATAATGTGTGGCCTACACGGATCATTCTGTTCTTCTTTATAGACTGATGACACGACATTAATACTGATCTGCATTTCATCAAGGTAAGTTGGAAAAAGGGGAACACACACTGAGGAGCCAGGAAAGACTCACTTTGGAAAGTACTTAAATGTAATCTAAAGATTATACCAGGTATAAATAGGATTTGAAAGCTGCTTTTCAGGCTCAGTGTGGTAAATCTGTGACATGACGAGAGGAAAGCATGAAATAACAAAAGCGAACAATCTCCAACTCCTAACCAGCCAGAAGCAAGCCTGATGAACTCCTGACACCTTCTGGAGCAGCCTTGAATTGCTTGGCTTTTCCCATGAGCCATTCCATACATTTCTATATAATTTTGGCACTTCGGTAGCACATCTGTTGCCTGCCATCTCCCACGTTAAAACACCCTTTTCTTCCTCTTTTCTGGTCTCTGCATTATCCATTGCTGCCTCGTTTAGTACAAGGCCAACCTTCCTCTTCCGAGACAGATCTACAGAATGTGCTCAGAGTTGCAAAGCCTGATGCCAATGAATTATTCCCATTCCCTTCTCTCCCCAACCAGCACAGGGATGGTTTACAACAGAAACCTTCCTGGAATTCAGTTTTTCTGTTCAGCATGATGCAGACTTGTGAAAGCTGAACTGAAATTTGCTTTTTTTAAAAAGGATATAAAACATGAGAATCTGGATGAGTCAGTGATGCCCAGCATACAGAATTCACCTTCAGAAACAAGAAGACATGCAAATCTTAGTTTTTGGTCCTCCACAACAGTTTTGTCAGCTACAGCCAAGCGCAACTCTGAAGCAAGCACTATCCTTGGGAGCTGGAATATAGTCTTCCATTCCCACTGTAGCATAACATTCCTGAGCATAACACCCGTACTGAGGACTTCCAGAAACTAAGTTCACCGTGAGTCTGCATTTATCCAAGCTTCACATTGCCAGGGTCTTCCATTCTCTCCTCCTAACCCCTTCTCCAACCCTCATGCATTTCCACCTGTTCCTCCCAAGAACAGCATTCTGAGAATACAACAACCAAAGGAAGTGGGAACAGAGCACAGTACTTTGCGGTTTGTGAAGTAGAGGTTGTCATACATCTCCACAGTGGGAGACTCCTTCCCCAAACCACTGAGATTGATGATACCATATTTACATCCTCCATGCTCTACATCATTCACAGTGAATATCCGTTCACAAGCGACATCTGCCTGTAAAGAAAAGCTCTGGTCACACTTACTGGAAACTTCACAGGAAAAGAAAGCTGCATTAGGTCTAGAAATGAAACAACCCATTAATTCTGATCCCTTTAACACTATCTGCTTTTTAATCCTGAAAAATAGTGGCCAACTTTTTTATAGGCATGCACAGAAAAAAAAAAAAGTAAAAAAGTATTTAGTCCTTAAGTAACAATAAATATTCTTTCACATTGTATCAGTTCTTGACACTTACTGTGGCAGATTAGTAAACACAGATTGGTATTGGTAGAGGACTCAAACCAAAAATTTAAACCTTACCAAAAGTCAACATGGAATTTTCCTGCTGTTGGATAACAGCAAAAAGACTGGTGATACATTTCAACTTTTATTTTATGACACTAAGTTTGACTCCCTTCCAGCTTCAGCTACCTATGCAGTCCTGTGTTCTACAAAGCCGGGAGCTGGTCCTCCAGGGCTCCCTACATAGACAATAAAAGCTACTTGCTCTAGATAACTCTCCTCCACATGCAGTACAATCAAAGCTAGTAGAAACTTCCTTCAGATCATGAGATGCAAAATGATTACTAATGTTTGCATAGATTCTCTGGAGCACAGACTTTGCTGCTTTCAAAATTCTTACTCTTCCATCTTCATCTTTCTCTTAATCCTCTCCACTCCCTGTCCCAGCCCCATGCTAACTATTTACTCAGATCCTGTTTATTTCCAAAAGAACAAGTTGATCAGCTTAAAAGCCACCAAACCCCAAACCTCACACCACATTATTTTCTTATCAAACGTTTTCATCATTCTCCTTTCTAGGAAAGGAACAGCCTCTTCCTACCTGTTTAAAATTACCAAGCACAGTTTTTCAGAACTGACAGGAGTAACACATCTTTGAAAGCAAAATTTGACCTATGGTATTTGATTACAAGACACTGAATTTTCACTGAAAATTTGCTCTCTATCTTAAAGATTTAACCATTGTCATAACATACCACAATTATTTTAAAGTTGTCAGTTCCACCAACTGAGGAATCTGGACTGTGAATTTCTATCTTCCTCCTCTGCATGCAGTTCACTTTTAGTTCATGGACCAGCCTGTAAAAGCAGATGGAGGGGGTAAGGGGGCAGCAAGAGGGCATTCAGGTAAGAAGAGAATCCAGGTAAGCGTAGACTTATTGCCAAGGAAAAGAATTCTGGATAGGATATCTGGAACTGCTTCTCAATCCCAGAAGATAAAATGCCTGAACAACTAGCTTGACACAATTTCACTTATATAACCCATGACCATGTGCATCTTCGATGTTCCTGGAATTTTAGCCTGTTATTTTGAATCCCAGCACATTTTCAGTAGCAGAAACACCATAGCAAGTCACTAACTTGCCTGCTGTGCTGTTACTGAATTGGAGTTCTCTTAGCTATTCTAATGGGAAGCAGGGGAAACGGCCACATCAGTTCAAAAGCGTTCATTTAAAGAAAAGCTGCACTGTATTCATAAAGCATAATGTGGCAAAACAGTGTGTATGTGTGTGTATATATATGTGTGTGTGTGAAGTTTTAGTATTAAGTGAAACAGTAAGAAGTTAAAAATAAAACCCCAAACCTGTTGGGAACAGTTGCACTAACAGCAGAACTTGGTATGGCAAGCAGAAAACAGATCAAACCATTGTACCTGCAGTAATTTGTGGAGCTGAGTAAACCCAGCTGCCTTTTCTGCAACAGCACTGATGAGTTCAGTCCAGCCCTTGTTGTCTTCTGGAATAACAAGAAAGCCTACTCAGTTATTTGCTTGCTTACAACTCAAACTTGTCTGTGGGGCTTGGATGTTTGGGATAGTTAGGTAATTTTTTTCCCCTAGCCTACATACATTAAAATTTTCAGAACATCTATAAAACACAAAGTTGTGCAGTCACATTCTGTTTTCACTGTAACACCTTAAATTCTTAGTATACAGCAAAATTTTCTATCACAAGACTGCATTTAACTACTTTTTTTTTTTTTTAATTTCATGCAAACACTTTGAGGAGACCAAAGGAGAGAGTACTTTGTGGAGCTATGGAGTAAAAAATATCTTTTAGATAATGCTCAGACAAAGCATGTATTTAAGAGCCTAAGTGTTCTTATCTGGGAGACTAATTTAGATGTCTGATGCAATAGCCAGATTTTGAGGTGAGATGTATATCCACAATTCTCATTGACAGCAACACAGCCAGGAGCTTTTTGGTATTTATGAATCCTAAACTGCTCATGAAAGCAGGTACAAGAACAACAAGCCAACCCTAAACCAACAGCAGCACCTTCACGGTGCAGGCTGAAGAGCTCAGTAGCTGACTGCATTACCTAAAGAGAAAGATCCTGCTCCCTTCTTCCAAATGACAGCATATTTAAGCTGAGCTGCTATTTGTAAAGTCATAAGACATGGCTTTCAGGTAACTAAAAAAACATCCTTGTTGGGTATTTCACCCAGACTACAGATGTGCAACATCAGCATTAAGTCTGCTCTAATACTGCATGACAAAAAGCATACAGGCTTTCCAAACATAAATGTAAAACCTACCTTGATTTTACCAGTCAAAAATTCTTCATGAAAATGCTGTTTCCTCAAAATATCATTACTATTTCTTCAGGGTCCAGGAATGTGAACAATACATTTATTAAAAATGAGGAAAAACTTAAGACCCCACTTTGCCAATTCAAGGCACAGATTTGAAACCTAGCATCCAATGTCCTGATTCAAGTATAACCGTTGGACAATCTGCAATTCTGAGCACAGTTCCTGTCTATTTAAATGTTTGGGTTTTTTTTGTTTGTAAAGACTTGCTTTCATTGCTCTGTAGAACAGCCAAATAAAAGGATTCAAGGACTATAAATTCTTGGCAAAAAGAAATTTTTGTTTCTTCAGACTGCTTAGGGAACTATACTACAGTCAGAAGTGAAAGGCTTTAGTTTATAATCTGTCCTGGGCCAGAGCACAATAAAGCCTAATTGCAATCTTTTTCAGAATGTACCTTCTTTTGTTTTTCTTCCTCTTCTAAGAGTCTCAGTCTTTTGCATTCCATTGCCTTGAACTGAATGCTTTCCCTGGTGAGTGGGTTGTAGTTATTGTGTCCAGGCAGTAGGCGAAAATAGCGGTTCTTTTCGGAGTCATAGTAAAATCCTGGCAGTTCTGGGGCGGGGGGAATAAAAAAAGGTGGTAAAAAGCAGGCAGAATCAGATTGGTAAGTTTGTTTATTGCTCTTTGACATCCCACATCTTCATGGTAATGTCAGGGCCGAGTCATGAGACTCAAAGCTCTCACAGCAGGTCCCAAGCACGATAAAACAGACTAGGAATAGAAGACAGCCACTTAAAAGAAAACAAGATTATTTATAGTTTTCAAATGCAGTGCCATTACACAGGTACTGAAGGGGTGCCACCACTGACCAACATGAAATTCAGAGAAGCAGAGAGGAAAGGGTTTGCTACAGAACAAAAATGACCTTTCTTTATAAGTCAATCACAAGGGGACACTTATGATTAAAAGACTAGGTAGGCAGTCCCAAAGAACAACAACAAAATAAATCAACAACGAAGTATCACACAAACCAAAATAAAGTGATTATCTTCCCAGAACAAGACACTAACACAAAGGAGAGATTAAGATACAATCGTGAGTACATTTGGACAATACACAGAGGCTCCTTACAAAGATAAATCAGGATGAGAGAAACATTCAATTTTAGTGCTTCACTGCCTGGGTAAATTCAAGGAGGCAGACAGGTAAAATACTCTGACAGATTTATAATGGTACATCATCTCAAGAGAAAGCAGTGTGTTCAGAAGATGCAAGTACTAACATTTTATTTTAAGAGTTTTTATTTAAACCTTTATCTACTACCAGAAATTGCATTTGAAGTAACCTCTTTCTGCTGCAGCTTACAATTCAGCTCCTTGGTAGCATCTTTTAGCTTAGCAACAAGTGACCAAGATTTATTCAGGTCATCAAAAATAACAAAGTCAGTGAAAGAACTGGTAAGATTTATAAAAGCACATTGCATTTAGTATATGGAAGCTAATTACAGAGCAGTAATTGTTTTGCGGGATATACCTAACATGCTTACAACCTCTTAAGCACAAAGGGGTGATACACAAAGAAGGTCTCTCTGTAACCTCTTAACAAGAGACAAAGCCAGAGTTTAGAGTCGGTAGTGTTTCATGATTCTCCTGTTGTGGAGAAACATATGCTCCTACAGGCTTAGCTTTTGTTAGGGATGTTTAATGAGTCAGAAAACAAGAATGCAAACAGGACATCCTCATCAATAGCACTGCTACTGCATCAAGTCTGGTTTCACCAGATGACTCCTTAATAACCAACAAACATTTAGCCAGAGTGTATTTTTTACAGACTACAAAATACACTGAAGGGATAAAGAGATTTCCCTCGGCCCTGCCCCTGCACTCCAAAGTGGTGGATCATTCTGTCTTTTAAAAGACTGAATAACTGGATACAAGTTATTTTTTAATATGCTCTCATTTTCTTTGCCTATTTAAGGTTTCTATTTAAAGGTGTATTTTCTAACATCTTCAGTATATGTAAGAAAAGGAACAAAGTTCATTTTCTTGACAAAACAACAGTTCTGGAGGGAGACACGATTTTTCCCCCGCAGTCTGTATTGGCTTGGCTAAGCACACGTATTCAAGCGTGAGAAATGTTTGTGGGTCTGAAAGTACATTTGGTCTTGCTCTCTAGATCCTCACTTACTAGTTCTCTGTATATCACCCAACATTACTTCTCTCTACAAACTTTCCTGCTTATGCCCCTCTTCTAACACCATACTATTTACACAGCTACTACTACTGTTTTTAATGCAGTCAGCATACAGACACTGATTTTTGACCCATAAACATGGCCTCTTACCTGGTACTAGAGAGTCCTGCGTTAAACTGGATGAAGAAGGATCTCCGCTGCTGCTGGGACCTGCATTCATAGGGGTCTGTGGTTCCTCTGGCTCCTGTTCCAGCCTAAAAAAAATAGGATTGCTTCAAGAGAGGCTCACAATCTTTCCCACCAAGACTCTAGAAAACAGCTTATTACTGACATTAACAAAGTCTAATTGTGCTAAACCGTGAAAATGAAACAGTAAAAGTATTTAGCTTAAAAAGTCTCAAGAACACAAGAGACACCAATACCTTAAAAGCTTTAATTACCTTAAAAGCCTTAATTACTTGCTAAAACATTACAGTTGGATGCTGATTCTGCAAGCAACTTAAACTCTTTTCAGCAAAAGATTATTTCTGGGCATTTTACCATATCCCCTGATTAAAAGAAAAGCCCACCCCTGAAAGCATCTAGCTCTTCACAGCAGAAAGCAAGATATAGTGTGGGTAAAACATTGATGTCAGGTCAAAAACATTTTGCTGTTCTCTTCATGATAAGAATTTCATTGATGGGGTTCAGAAAGACACAAAATAAACAAAAAAGTTTAATGAAAACTCCAAGAAGGAAAGGTCTCTGCATTTGTGATAACCACTGCAGTCAACAGGGTAACTGCAGTTTTCTTCTGGAAGTAATTTAAATGGGCACATTCAGTACTGATGAGTAAAATTCCACTAGGATGTTTTCTGAATCACTGGTACAACTCTCACTTTTTAAGACAGCTCTTAGTACATGTCACCTTAAAAGCATTAGGCCAAGATGTTTTGCAAGAGTCATGACATTGAAAACAAAGTTACAAAGGATTCTAGCTGTTATACCAGATCTATTGCTGTTTGGTTATACAACTTTGAAAATAAAGAACTGATCTACAAGAGGAAAGACACCCTACACCAAATCCAAGCACTTCAATTTGAAGCTTTTTAATAAAATTCTTTTAATTCTATATTCACTGAATTAGGGCTCCTTTGTATTTCTAACTTTTCTTACACAAATACAACTAACAGGGCAACTCATATATATGTTTATATCCCTCTTTCTCTAAAAACCTATGAAAAAAAATGCTTAGAGCAATAAGGCAAAGGATTGGCCTCCTGTTCCTGCAAGAGGCACTAAGGAAAGAACGTAGGAAAGAATAAGAGCCATAGAAGCAATTGAAACACAGCTAAGTATAAGTTCTGAAATTTAAAACATACTTTTCTGAAAGAATCAGTTTTCAAGGCAGTAGATTATTCCCGAGACCTTGTTTCAGTTTCCTGATCTGCTAGATGTGGTATTATTACCACACTACTTAACATACTTCCAAACTTTCAGGACAACGCTATAATGACAGCTTTTACACCAGGGGTCAGGTGGAATGAAGTACTTATAAGCATTTTTCTCGCCTGAACTATCTTTGCATATTGGCAGTTTATGGATCAGGCATACCAGAAAGGACTGACTCATGGAACCACATGTCAGTTTAGAATCAATATACAGCTGTGAACATAGGATCAATTTCCAGAAATCGATGCAGTTCCACTCCCACTAGGGATGACAGGCATACTTGAAGTACTGTCTGCGAGATTTTCAGATGGTAACACTGACAGTTCTAGAGACACACCACTCTGTGAATTTAAACAGGTAGAACATCTAACAGCTTAACCCATGCTAAGCACGTACTTTATTTTCAAGTACATGTGCTGCATGTACTTGCCTTTCAGTAGGGTTATTGTGATTAGGTCTCCTGCTCCGATGGGGACGGTAGCTGTACTTGCAATTGCTCCAACCATGCTTTTCTTTGCCTCGGCGGTAATTTCTCTTCATTTCTACCTATAAAGCAAACAGACACACACACACTTCCATGCTACTTGTCTGGAATGGTTCACAATATAAAAGTCTCGTAACAGCTGAAAAGATTAGTTTCACAGTGGCCTAGCATTCAAAACCAAGGATCCACACTGAAGAAAAGAAAAATACTTTAAAATAAAATCATTTTCAAGTCCAAGCAGTGACTGACCTTAAAGAAAAAGGCAGAACCGCACCATCGGCCGTTTGAAGGGAGGCCGAAACGAGCGCGGTGTGGTGGGGACCACCTCCTGCACGCGGCACTAATCAACGCCCCTTCTATCGCCAAGTGTTCGCGTCTGCGGGGCGGAGAGGTCCCGTAGCCGAGCGGCAGCCGGCCGTCAGCAGACGCCAACTCCCTCCCGAGTCGAAGGGCTCTCTTAACACCGGGATAAACCGAAGCGAACAACGGCGGCCTACTCGCCTCCGCCGCGGGGCCGCCAGCCTGCTCCCCCGGGCCCGGGCCCAGCGCTGCTCCCTTAGGGGCGCGGCGGA
>VWZY01009673.1:160984-177651 GCA_013399075.1 Chloroceryle aenea
GAAACGCTGCTTTCCGCCACGAGATGGGACTGAAGGCAGTAGCCTTGTAGAGCATGGGGGGAGAAAGAGGCAGAGGCGTGCATTTCTCAGCGATGGGGTTACCGAAAGGGCCACCACTGTTTCCTCCTTATGTCCCTAGCTGTTTTTTAAAGGCCTTCTTTTGTCTTTGGGGAGCTAGAAGCTGTTACAAACTAAATTTCTCAAGAATTTAGAAAAGACAGCGGTGACTCTGAAGTGACCCTTCTTCCAGCTGAGGCCTCTTGAGGCTTAAATATTTTTTGAGCATTCTACTACTGGGCAACAAGGAGTTGAAAAGGTGATGCTGAAGTATTAGTAGTGGGATGGCTTTGGGAAGCATGCAGCCAATGGCCAAGGTGGGAGAAAGCACTCAGGACTGTAGTAATCCATAGCGACTCCTCAGTTGGTCAGAAAAAGCAACATAAGGCCACAGAGGTAACTGCCATCTCTTTGCAGTCACTGTAAGAAACCTCTTCTTAATCTTTTACTAAAGGTGTCCTTAAGCTATTTTTGTACAGTGGCGTTTCCCCCTCCCTTTCCTATTTGTATAGCATCTAGGAGCTAAGAAATTTAAACCTGTAAGGTAAAAATTTTTATTTGTCTAACGAATGATTGCATCAAAACATGAGGTGCAGTTCACAGGAAAAAATGTGTTGAAACAGGGGTTTAGTCTTCTTCATTCTAAAAAGTTAGTTGTGGGTTTTTTTGTCACTTTTATAATTTAAACAAGAAAATACCAGTAGTGAGAAAATAGGCAATGGATTTTTTTCTTGTTTCTTTGAATATCTAAACCTTGCACAAGTGTGCTGTGGGTACTTGTCATGAGAGTTCTTTTTGGGAGATGGCATTTTGTTATGTCTCTCACTCACTTGGTTTGTGTTTTAAATACAGAAAGCATAGGGTTAAAAGTAGGCCAGGAAATTATGCCTTAAAAATAGCCTTTAAGGATAGGAACAGCTGGAGACTTCACCTGCAGCTTGTGTATTTTGTGAGCTCTATTTCTTCGTCTTTACAAGGCAGAACACCAGAATGGCCTCATGCTAAGGTATTTGTTATTGATCAGGCCTGTTTCTCCTGGTTGTTAGTGATAGTGATCTTTAGCTTCCACGAGGTAATTTTGAATTTTAATACAGTAACAAGGAAAAAAGTGTCTAGGAAGTTGCATCACCAGCCCTTTCTGTGAACTGTTAAGTGAATACTGTAACTTATGTTAAATAATGCTTTATATAGTATTGGTATGTGGTGATATATATGTAAATTTGATGTTAAACACCTGTGGACATGATTCTAGGGCATGTTTGTTTTTTTTCCTGTTGTTTGCCATCTCATAGTTAGTAATTCAGAATGTCTATTTTTTTTACAAGCAATGCTGTACTCTGCTTCTTTCATTGGTTTTGTTTCATCTTTTTAATTTGTGATGCCACTGAGCACTGTTTCAAGTTCTGTGACCAATATGCAGCTTGCAAACTGCGAGCTTGACCCTGCTGAAATAGAATTACTGTTGGGCAAGAAGTATGTTGAATGATTATTTTTTTCTCTCCTTTGTATTGCATATACTTACTATGGAATTCATAGACAAGAATAGACTGGAAGATATTTCAGAGATCACATGTTTTTCTGTATATATATGCATGTAAATAAAATATATAAATAAAATGCACACACCACCCCTATATTGTTCCTTAGCAATTGTCTGTCGAGCCTCTTGTTTTGGTTTATTCTGATTATTTTATTATCCCTCACTGGAAGATTTTCCTACTGTTACCTGACTGCTTACTGCTGCAATTTAGAACTGTTGCTGCAATTCCTTCTGTGGTATAGACACCAATTTATTACCTTGCTCTCTGCAACCATATTTGAAAATTGGTAACTTGAGTCTTTCTCTTTGGATTAAAAAGTGTCTGAAGAATGCCCATTTACTTGAGAATTACAGATGATGACTTGTAGCTTTGATCACTCCTGCTTCCTTTTGGAGCGCTTTCCATGGGGAACACATCTTTCCTTGAAGTGTGTTCCCAAAAACTGGACATACTACTACTCTGCTGAGACCTTCCTAGTGCTGAGTGTGTACTGCAGGCTGTACTCAAGTTTGGGAGTTTTGTGGTGTTTGTACAGCTGTGCAACAGTGTTATTCTGTGAATCAAAAGGGATGGGGAAGTTTCAGTTTGAGAACTATGTGATGAGCTGTTCTCAGTCTGGGTTTGTGGAATTGGTAGGGCTTGGGCTGGTCACAATTGAATCCTGTTCTTTTCAGGCTGGTTCTCGGACTGGTCAAGGCCATCTTGACCTGAAGAATGCACTCTGCTGTTGTTTTCTCCATTTACTCTTTTTCTTCTTACTCAACTTGAGGGACTGTTTTTATACCTGTGTAATCCACTTATTTGTTTTAATGTCACTTACAAATATATTTTAGATTATTCTGTAAAGAACAAACTTTGTTAATAACATTAGAATGTATGGCTTGGATGTAGGCTTGTTGCAGTTTAGTGAGTTACCTTTCAGGTGAACTACAGTACCTGAACCTGTGTTCATTCTTAGCAGTTGTGTCTGAAAAGTTAAACTAACTTGATCAAACTCTTCTTATGCTGAGGCTTAAACTGTGTATTTCATCTTCTGCTTGTTGCGGACCGAAATAGTGTATTCTGCCAGTTAAAGCTTAGCTTACATAAGGCAGCTCATTAAGCTTTGGTAAATAGCACATGAATCTGGGCCTGTGAATTACCCTGGGCTTGTGAAGAGGAATCAAAAGCAGAACTTTGTCTAACAGTAAAATTTATCCTTGTTCTAATGCCACTGAAATCAAACCAGCTGCATTAAGAGTCTGTGTAACTTTGTATGTTTACTCTTTGCATTATGGGCTGCAGTAATAACATTAAAACTTTTATGCAGTTGAATGTGAAAGTTGCTCTGACTTTTTATCTTGGTTCTTAGAATATCCTAGTGTTCCACAAGCTAGCTCTGCTGTTGATGCTGAAAATCCCTTTGGGGTTCTCTTGCATCAGGTCACGGAGGAAGGAACAAACTGCTGTAGTGTTTAAGGAATTGAGGTGATGAATCATCACAGGTTATATAATGATCAATAACATGCTGAGTTTATTCTGTGTACGTGCGCGTTTTAGTTTAATTTTGTTTGTCCGTTTTAAATCTCAAGCTTCCCAAAGCAGTTCCAGTGGTCTTGGAGCAGCAGCTCTCTTCAGGGTCTTCTAGGGGGTGTAAATACGGGAGCAGATCTGATCCGCCCCAGGAGAGGGCAGTGGTGCACTTGCACAAAACCACTGTCTCTGGGCTCTGTAGGGTGTTTCTTTTGGATCTCTTTTGCACCAAATATCGAATTCCTATAAAAATCAATTTAAAAAGCAGACCTACGCCAACGAATCACTTTGCAACACTGCTTAATGTATTTATCTGTATTTATAGCTCTAAGGTCCACGGGCACTGATGGTACATACTGTAGCTAGACTTCTCTCCAAGTAAAGAGGTGAAGCTTCTTTCTCCCCATATATCAGCTTTGTTTCCCCTGGAGGCCAGAGGTTGTGAAAAAACCCTGAAAATTTGGCAAATGAAACTAAACTCTCACAGCTGATGCAATGATATAAACTAAGAGGGTTATTTATTTTAAGCCAATATTTCTGGCTGTTAAAATGGCAAGGAGTACTTCCATGCTAGTAAGTGACAACTGGAAATTTTTTGCCAGGTTCTATATATACCAGCTCTTAGTATTTCATATATATATGTATGTAGGGTGGTGTACTTCTGTAAAAAAAAATTTGATCAGTTGATAGGAATTCAAACTGTACTCTGAGACTTATCTGCTGTCTTTCTTTCAAATATCCTTAACAGTGAGAAATATATTGGTCAAACCTTGACTTGTCTTCTGTATCCTTGCCTCCTATTCAGTGCTATTGTTCTTAATGTAAGCATTCAGATATAATTTACTGAATATTCTTCTGATTAATGAATTAATCTTTTTTTTTTGCTGTGGGTTCAGAAGGAATGAAGTCTCAAGAATTTGTATGTAAAAAAATTACCAGAATTAATTCCCATTTTAAAATTATTTAGGTGCTCGGGTAGGTTTCTGCGGGGAGAGAATGGACTTCAGCAGCTCTATGCGAGTTGTAAAGCAAAGACCTTTATTACCAGTACATCCCTTGGTTACATAGAGCAAGCCTCACTGACCACGCACACCACCCCCCCCCAGTGCTGATCGGATGCATACATGTGAGAGCCCACATGCTGTTCACACCCCTAAATCTACTACACAACTGGCTGTCATCTAACTCGCCCAGTACCCCCCCATGTCCTGTTTTTCTCTACTTTGCTCTGCCTTATCTTCTTGCTTCGTTGCCTTTTCTCCACCATTCTTCTTCCTTCACCCTCTTTCCATTGTTCAAGGACAATAATAGTCCTGATAATAGTGTCCATTTTCTTCCAACCAAGATCTCACAGGTTTCACTGAAAGACAGTAATAAAGATATTTAGGTTATACTTTTGCTGGTGGAGGGACTTTATAGCTTCTCATTATAATGAAAACACTGCAGAATATGTAGGCATCAGCATGTGCCAACAATTTACATGGCTTGTATATTGGTAGAAATGGAGCTGTGGTGCTGTGGGTCTCATTAGATAAGCTGGCATGTTCCAGGAGATAGTACCTGGTAAAAATCCATCTCTGAGACCTTCTGCTTATCTTCTACTCTCTGCTGTGAGAGGCCCAGATGACTGGGCTACTGCAGTGACTGCATGTCACTTCATATGACTGCAGTGGCCCAGTGCAGAGCTGTGTCACTGCTGCTGCCACTTGGAGCTGATTGGGAGAAACAAAACAATCAAAATCCACTAGACCAACAAAGCAACAACAAAAAAATCCAAATTCCACTAGACCTTAAGGGAAGACTTGCAGGGAGGCTCCTGATCCATGCAGCAGCCTAATGAGTGCAAAATAACAGGTTTGGTGGCTGCTCCTGCCAGTTCATTAGAGAAATCCAAGAGTTTACCACATGGGAGTGCTGTAGCTTCTATTGGTATTAGAACCCAGGAATCCAGGGTATGTTATTACTAAGCTGCTGTACTGGGGTATAAACCCTGGTATTCTGGAACAGGCATTGTGTTAGATATACAGACAGAAAAGACCTACCTGTACTTGCTAATATCAGTACACAATATACACTTGTTGTGTATAGTCAAAGCTGAACAACCAAAGTGATACGTCTATTGAGTTACTTTCTGGAGTGAAAAAAATGGCCTAAGCCTGGGAGTTCAGAAGATAAAGCTGTCTACTGTGAAAGTAACTCACTTCCATTGTGCAGGTGTGGATTTGTCTGATACCACCCTCTCTAGAAAGGCAAGCTGAAGTCTAGACTGGTAATCTTTATGCAGGTTACTGTGTATATCTTAAAGTAGCTCCTGTTGACTCTGCTTCTGAAGGCATGTTAAGTCCTTTATTTTTTTCTGTAGAAAGAAGGGTTTCCTTTGCTGTGTTAGTTCAGACTTGCTACTCCTGTAGGTAGCACAGGCTTCTACCAGCTAGCTTCTGTAAGCCTCTGTTCCAGAAATGGCTGCACTTTAATACTATGTTTTTCTCAAAACAGCATGCTGTCATTCAGATGGCAAAGGGCTAGATACCACTGGAGTCCTCTTCAATATTTTGATGATTTAGCTATTATCTGTGTGCAGTATGAACAGTTACTGAAGACTTTTTAAAAGTGCTTTTTTTACTTCTGTCATTATTATTTGTGGGCACAATCTAAGAATTATTAAATAAGTAACAATAGTCACCTCTCCTGTTGGTGGTGTAGGTTGTATGTAAATTGTGTGTAAACACATAGATAAACATGCCTCAGCCTACCAGGCAGGACTTCACCACATTTCTGTGTATGTGTGGAGAGAACGGTAATTTGAAAGCATGAGACTTGCAAATAAATTTGACCACAGAGGTGTCTGTGCTCTGCCGTGTTTCCTGTGGTGCTATATGTCAGACATCTGTTAGTTCAGAACAAAACCTGGCCCCTCTGTGAATTTCAGTGCTTTTGTGAAATCTTTTTTTTTGGTAAAAGATCACGTCTGCAGATGGTGAAAAGGTCTGTCAAGTAGATAGTGATCATAATGAGTCTTTACATGGCCAGAAAACAGAACTGGACCTTGTATTCCTTGCAAAGCCATTGCAGAGTAGAATATCCCGATGGTGGGGTCTTTGAAGCAACCTCTGTAGAATATTGTTGTCCTGCCTCTTCCTAGGGGGAACACTCAGGATCTGCACTGGAACGTTAAGTTCATGGTATAAATAATGCTGTCTTTAGAGTAGTGGCATCATTCATTTTTCCTCCAGACTCATTTGTTCAGCTTATGGATCTCTAATACACAAAGTGCTTGCAGTTACAAGATTGATTTCTAGCCTGTTACTTAAAAAGGGGCAGTGAAAAGAACTGGTCACCATCTCCAAGGAAGTATTTTCTTTTGAGGTCAGAATCTTGTGCGCTACTTCTCTCTTCTCTGCTTTGGATGTAAGGTTGTATGCTTATACAGAGAGAGGAGAACTGTTTTGCTTTTATACATCAATAGCAGATGTCAGGGCTCGGACAGTTGATTTCCCACTGGAAGAAAAAATTGTGACACATGCCATAGGAATCACCTTTTTAGTAGACTTTTATATTAAATACGCAAGGCTTTGTACAGATGTAGAGAACAATGATAATGCAGAAAAAAATCCAAAATCCTTCTCCGGAAATGTCAGTCTAGAAATCAGTTGTTCACTTTTGGAAAGCAGCACATTATCTTTGAAGTTTATAGCAACATAACTAGAGACACAGTGTTACAGAGCTACTAACACATCATTTCTCAAAGTCTATACTCTGCTCACATCCAAAGGAAAGTAACTGGTGAGACGTGTGCAAGAAGCATTATAGTCATGTGAGTGGGGTTCTCAGAAATGCACGGTAAGTGAACACAGTGCTGTCTTGGAGCATGAGCCTTCTTGGTTTTCTTGTATACATTGTGTGCTAGAGATTTACCCTTGGTAAAAGCACTGTTTGAATGATGCAAGTGTGACTTGCTTAGTCTTGCCCCCTTCACTCTCCCTTCCTCCAGCATTGTCTTTGAAGATTTGGGGTGGAAGGTCTTGTTTCAAGTGTGTTTGGTTTTGGGGTGGTTGTTGTTCTGCTTTGTTGCTTGTGGTTTTTTGTTTTGGTTTGGGTGGGTTTTTTTGGTTTGTTTTTTTTTTTTTTTTTAAAGGGGAATGAAAGTTTTATGAGATAAGAATTCTTCCTTCTGAATCCTCTCTCAGGGAGAGCATGGGAGGAGGAGGAAGCTCAGCCTAGTGTGGGAGGCTTCCTGTTATTGAGGTGTAAAGTATCGAGAGTAAGTTTCTTCTGAGGTCTTTCAGGAGCACATCCTGAAGGAAGAAGGGTGGGAGGAGGGAAGGTTACCATGGAAAAGCAGTCTTCATTTATCAGTACATTCTGTACAGGGTATGTGCAGGTTCTTTGATTTGTTTATTTGGTGGCAGGGGGAAGGGTTTGAAGGGAAGCTAAAGATGTTAATCTACAGATACCTAGTCTCATAATGATGCTGTATATCATCTACTCAAGTCTTGGATGCTGTTTCATATTCTGGATACTTCTAGATGTGTCACTGTGGCCTTGGTCTTAAGTTTTTTTTCTTAGACTACTGTGCCTTTGGTCATTCTAATTGCATGTGTAGACTGATATTTGTCACTGACCTGGGCAGGGCCTCAATCCACTGGAATGCCTATTTCATATCACATACAAAGCTCCATAGATGCTCTGCTCCAGGGAGCCCTTCTAGGACCTGTTTTTCAGACTGCTGCTCTTCTGGGCACTGACTAGAAGCCAGAAACGGTGAACTGTGGTCATTCATAGTTGCCAGTGTCATCAGCCTGTAGATTTCGGGATGTGTGCCCAGTGCAGAAGTCTGCCCATGGGAATAGCACTGCAGGATCTGTCCCATATCTGCAAACTAAGAAAATTTTCTGCACAGTTTGATCTCATTTCTGTGTACTTGTGGAGAAAAAAATGAAGTAAAAAGGTATTTTGGACACAGATATACAACATTTACATGGAAACTATGAACTGGCTTTGGAAAGAAATACTAGAGAAATCACTAAATTAAAACTGCAGATTGGGTAGTCTTAGTGTTTCGTAAGAAGGTCTTCAAAACGGAAGACAACTGAAACTGCTTGCCTGCTTTGTGGAACTGGAGCAGTAATTGTTTCACATGCAAGATGAACAATATCAGTTTGCAGTTCAGAAAAAAAAGCCCACACAAAACAACTAACCCAACCAACAAAACTTTAGCTCTCAGCTTAATTAGATGGAAATTGAAAGAAGAGGCAGGATATAGAGGATGGTTTATGGGCTTGGTAGAGCTGTAATTTCCCTGAGTAAAGCACTTTCTAATTGGGAGCTGGAAAGCTCTGCAGGTCCCAAGGAAAAAGGAATAGCTAAAGTAACTGGCTATAGGATAATACAAATTCTGTATTGTAACCTTGGGGGAAATCAGGAAGGATGATGGAACTCCGTATGAAATGGTTAAGAGCTTACAGAGGCTACCAAACCATGTGGTTTAAGCTGTATTAATTACCCAGGAACATGTGATCATTTGTGGTGTGTAGTTTGTTTTGTATTGGTTAGAGGGTTTTTGAGTTGTTAGTTATTTTTTTGGGGGGGTGGTGTGCGGTGTGTGTTTGTTTTTTTTTTCTTCCCCTACTTGGGTAACTATTGAGTGTAAGTTGACTAATAGCATTTACTTGTTCTCTTTCTAAAACATGTATGCTTTACTAAACCTAACAGAGTGTATTATGTCAGCTGGTATAGTGTCCTCACCTTGAATACGGAACTTATTTTGTCACCCCTGTTCAGAATGACAAGTGGGAAAAAAAAAGGAAAATACACATGATTACCAAGTGTGTGTAGGGCCAAGGTCTAGGAGAACTTATGTGCAGGAAGTAACATAAAGGGTGAGAATTGTACAGTAATAAGTCAGTGAAATGAAACTGTTTCCACAGGTTCTGGATAAAATTAAAGCAGCAGATGAATGTCTTTATAAAGACACTGTAGGTTTGCACGTATACAACATCTAGCAGAGAAGTACTTCTCACTCAAGACTGTCCCCTAAAAATTTCTTCTACAAGGAATGCAAATATTTAGTAACATTTCTCACAGGCAGTTGCATCCATTCATGCAGTTGTCAGTCTCAGTCCTGATTATTTTATTTTTGGTAGAAATTTTGAGCTATTTTGACAAGTTTCTTTCTAAAAGGCAGCTAAATGGAGATGAATGAAATATGGAAAAATATTTAGAGGGTATTTTGTTTTGGAATTCTTTTTGATCTACATAGAATTAAATCTGAAGAGATTATGCTATGGGGTAGACTCACCAAGGTATTGAAGAATCTGTTCATTGGTAGCTGAGCATGGGAAATGCCTATTGTGCAGCAGTATACTGTGACAGGAGGCTAAAAAAACCTGATATTGGGTAAATAACTGAAAGCAGGACTTCAGATTACAATCAGGTGTAGACTTCTTGCTTTTTTTGTTTTGTGGGTTTTTTTCCCCTTGGGGACAGCATATATACTGTATGTTAATACCACAAGATCTTGTTCTTGACTGATAAATACTTCAGATACTGAAGCTGTACATGCAAAGCTGGGATTTTTTTTTAACTTATGTGACTTTGTCATACATTTTACCAGCTATTTAATGTCTTCAGAATCAGCTTCTCTCTCTCCTTGCCTCCCTCATCTTCTGAAAACCTCCAGAACAAAAGTGGGAAAGGTGGCTCCTAACTGAGATCAATTATGTAGGAAGAATAAAGTTCAGTTCCCAAGATTCTCTGCAAGTCAATTTGAAATGTCACTGATACCCTCTACCACCTTGTGATGCTCTTTAAGTAGGTGGACTGAGGGGAGAATGCTTCAGGGGAGACCTTGGGAAAAAAATCCATTACTTTCAGAGTTCCCAGTTCCAGTGCTGATGAAATAACTAGCAGTGCACTAGAAATGAGACTGATATTAAATGGTTCCAGGTTTTCCAAATTAGTGCAAAATGGTTTGATGGAAAGAAAAACTGTCACTGGGAAGAGGTTACCAAGTGGTCCTGACTTCTGTCTGTTGCTGGTAGTGACAAGCAGTGCTATAGGAACTAGAAAAGATGTTATTAAGTTATGTATGCAGCACACCCACAAGGAATGTGGCTGTTCCTAAAGAGGATAAGAGCTTGGTACTTACAGTTAAAAAGAATTTATTTAGTCTTAGCAAATGCTGTAGAGTCTGGGGGTCTGTTTCACTGCTGGCCTGTGGTGAGCTGCAGTATGCAAAGTATGGTGTAGAAGAACTGTGTGGTTTTAAGCTTGCTTACTGACTGTGTGCTGTGAATATGTTCTACTAGTTGTGTTAGAGTAGATGTCATCTGAAGATATAAGCAATACCATAGAGAAGTTTTATCTAAACTGTTCTAGTCTTAACATGTTAAATATATCGTACCCATTAGGAGTGAACTTGAGAGTGTTCCAATTTAAAGCCACCTCTGTAGTATTTCTTAAAATTTTATTAATAGGCTGGCTTGTGAAACCAACTGTTTCCTCTTCGATTTTCTAAGCTCAGAGGTGTGACCAGCACTTAGGCTGTGTTTGTATGACAGCTTTGGGATGGTGGCACCAGTGGAAGGGCAGCTAAGTCAGCATCAGCCTCTAGCTCCATAACTGGCACTGCTATACCTGCACAGAACAGTGCCTGAGACAGTAAATTTTCTTTGGCCCTGCAGCTCCTTTCTTGTACCAAGTTATGTGCAGCTTTGTTCACCTGTAAAGCTTTACAGTAAATGTGACACTTGGTTACTATAGTTTGTTGTGGTAACTTGGCCCAGCTTGCTCAGCTGGCCAACAACACAAGCTGTAGGCAGCTCTGGATTTGCTGTGTGTCATGGTGTAGCTAGTGAGTAGGCAAGACTGGCCATGGAATAGGAAGACACACCCTGATAGATGTGATGCAAAGCCTATTTAATCCTCTAGAATTATTTTTATGGAATGTGGATTAGGTGGTAAAGCCTGGAATGTCATTTAATGGTTTCTTATCCAAGAACATTCAAATCTCCTGAGACACACAAAAGTGCACCTCTTCATCTTGCTGAGCTGAAACAAACTCATAGACTTAAAGTATCAAAATAACATGTATCTGAAAATTTTGGGTAACTTATATGTATTCTGGGTCAGGTTTGTGACTACCCAAATTAATCTGAGGGATGAATCAGATGCTGCCTTGTTATTCTTGGGTGTAGTAACTTGACTGTGTCCTTTAATATCCCTGATGTTAATGGAGACATTACAATACTTATTTATTTGGCTCTTCCACTGCACTTTATTGCAGCCTGTCACACCACCTCCTTTCCTGCAGATTCTTTGCTCACACATCCCTTTCCATGGACAGTGACCGTCAATATATGTCCACTTCAGCAGAGGATCTTGAGATAATTAGACTGCTAAAGAGTTGGGGTTTTGTGGTTGGTGGGATTTTTCGTTGATTGGTTTTTGTTTTGTTTTTCCCCAGAGAGGATTGGTTGGACTGAATGTTTAGTTTACCCTTTGTTCTTGGAGGAAGAGGTGTTTTTTGTAGTCTGGAGTTAAAAAAAAAAAAAGTATAAGAATTAACTATTGGTGGTTTTTTTTTTTCTGTCTTAAGGAAAGATCTATCTGTAATAAGTTTGAAACTATTTTGTTGGCTGGAAACTGTGCTGTAATGTATTGACTCACAGAATAAGAAATACTTGATCTTGAAATCATAAGTTTGCATTCATCAAGGATTTCCACTGGTTGAAACTGTTGGGTTTGGCTTTTTTTGAGTGTTATAAACTGAGTGACACTTTCTCATTTATGAAATAAATCATTTTTTAAATGGCAACTGACTTGTGATGCAAGATTTCAACTAAGTCTTGTACACCTATTTTGCTCTATAGGCTGTGACTAACAAGTCCCATGTTGAGAGATATGCTTAGTAACTCCTGAGTGATGCTGATTACTGGTTGTTACTCTTTAAAGAAAGATTATTGGATGGTGAAAAAATACTGAACTTTAGAGATGTATATTGTATGATTTTTATCTCTCTTACCTGATTTTTCCTGACTAAAATAATACTCTGTAGATCTTTCTTTGGGCTTGCATGTGTGTGCCCAAATGCTGGAGAGCGTTTGTGTGTGTACAGAGAATGGCCAAAAGGGAAGTCTTGAGGTGTAACATCTTTGTCCTAGTGCTGGTGTGTGTATTCAGTGTTCTGGGGAAAAGGAGAAGGGTATGCTATAGTCCATCACAGCTATATACAGATACAGTACCACATAGGACATTTTTAAAAAGTAGCATCACGGTTGCAAAGTGAAGCCCTCAAAACAAAACAAACAAACACAAAACACCAACAAAAAACCAAACAAATTAGGAGGTGCTTTCTTTTTCCTTCATCTGGCTTGCATTTTTAACACAGTTTTTGGTTGGAGGGCGCCGTCCTTTCTCCTGCTCTTCACTCTTGCAGTAGCCAGGGATGGTGGAGAGCAGCACTGGGCTTCCCTCCTGATGTGACAGAAGCTTCTGGATGAGGAACAAATGCTGGAGAGATACATATGAAATCCGTAGGAATACAATTGCCACATTCCAGCAAGCTTCTGATGGTATTTTTCCTGGTTTATGGGGGTGTTCTACAGGAAACTTGTAAAGCTGTGTCCTTGATCTGGAGTCGCCTGCATTTCAAAGCGGAAGGCATCCATTCACCCTTATTAAGTTTAAGATACCTTGTTTTGTTTCGCTGTTGGTAATGCTTCCATTGACCAAATGCTGAAACTTTAAAAATTATTAAAATTAAACCCCCAGTTTCCCCTCTGCCATTGCTCCTTTAAAAAAACCCCAAACTAACCATCGTGAAAACCTGCCTCAGCCCCTCTCCCAGGGCAGCCTTTGGGTTAAAAAGCCTCGGAGCGGGAAGCGTGTGGGGCCGCAGCTGCTAGCGGTGCCGATTGGGCCGTGGGGGGTTTTCCCGCACCCCCGTGTGCCAGGCGGCGCGGACGAGGCGACGTCCGGCTGCGGGGAGCGTTTCCCGTGCTTGGCCGCACCCGTTAAAAGGCCCCTACCAGTTGTAAACTTGCGGGGTCTGCTTGTACCCGNTAGCTCTGAGGGGTTTCCCAGCAGTCGCCGAGTGCTGCTCCTGCCCTGCTCGCTCGTGTCGTGCGTTTGGGGAGGTCGCTGATAAAGCACTTGCTGCAGTAGGACAGGAGAATTACGCCCATGTTGCTGTTAGCAGATTTCTTTCAGAGTGTCATTTTTTGGTTAAGGCCATGCTTTCGTAAAAAAATAACTTACGCAGACCAAAATCTGCATGTAAGGATGTCACGAAATGCTAATTCTTTTCAGGACTCCAGCACTCAGGTGCTGGCCAGCGAAGAGCACCAGTTTTAGGAGTGGCAGCTGAAGGAACTGGGGTTGTTTAGCCTGGGGGAGATCTTCCTCCCTCTGAAGGGAGTTTGGAGCAAAGTGGGGGTCAGTCTGTTCTCCCAAGGAATAAGTGACAGGACAAGAGGGAATGATATCAAATTGTGCCAGCGGAGCTTTAGGTTGGATATCAGGAAAAATTTGTCAAGTTGTCAAGTCCTGGAAGAGGCTGCCTGGGGAAGTTGTGGAGTCACTGTCCCTGGAAGTATTTAAAAGATGTGTAGATGTGGTGCTGGGGGACATGATTTAGGTAATGATGACCTGTCAGTGCTGGGTTAATGGTTGGACTTTATGGTCTTGAAGGTTTCTTCCAACCAGAATGATTCTATGACTTTTAACCTTGACTTTAAAAAGTAACAATATTCTGGGTTGACTTTATGATAACAGTGCATTAAAATTTGCACAGAAGATTTCAACAGCAACACGCATATGTTTTTAAACTTCTGTAAAAGCATAAATGATGATCTGCTCTAGTTTACACCACTATAAATGCCAAATAAATCTTACTGGCATCATAAACTGGATTCGATTGTGACAATGTTGGACAGCCCTTCTTCCTGTTGTAGCCAGCTTTGGCAGAACCAGGACTTCAGGTTAGAATTGCGTATAGGAACAGGATCTGACTGGCAGGGATTTTTCTGCTTGTTTGTTTTTAATGTCTGTAGCCTGAAAGTTCAGCCCCAAGGAGACTACAGCTAGGCCCCTGAATCCAATAACTCCCAGTTACCTAATAGGAAACACTAGACAAAGGGACCCATATGGATTTAAGTTATGTGAATCTAGGGTTACACAGTTATATTGCAGCCTTCAAAAATGCTCCAGTCTGCTTTTTTCAAGGTATCCTATAGTTATGGGCTCTTAGCCCTTAGTGACTCTGCATTAGCTACATAATCCTACTCTGATTTTACATATTTTCTTTACAATATCCAAGTCTCAGCAGCCATTGCTTCCTAAATGATTTTCTAGTCCTGTCTGATACCTATGTTGCTTCTCTTCCCAGTCTTGTTTCCAGAAGGTCTTTAATGGTATAGCTTGCCTTTAGCAAATGAATGGTATCAATGATTATGCATAGACAAATGGTTTAGTGTCTTGCTGAACAAGCGTCTACTTTTCTTGATATGGTTTTTGGAAGCAGCATAAGGCTTCTATAAGCCTTTAACCAGATGTGTTAGGATATTTCTGGAAGAATACAGCCTGGAAACAAAGTTTTGCTGGTGGGTTAGAGGATCTTTCAGGGGTGTGTGTGGTAATGAAACATCTAATACCTGCAAAATGAATGCCTATTGTCCCAGGATTCTTGATGCTGTACTAACAAGTAGGCCAGACTTGGATGTCCCCAGCACTCCAGTTTGGAATAGCGCCCAGTTTTGGAATATAACATGCTTACGTTTGTATCTGGAATACAAGTGGGATTCTCATGTTCAATAATCAGGAGGGACTGTGAGTGAGGGAAACAGCTGCATGTTTCTGGCGCTAGGCTTTGCATACTGACCCTTGTTGTGTAACCTCCATGCTCCAGAAGTTTGAATCCGTTTCAGGAGGTGGGCATTTATTTAGCTGGGAAAAGTGTTAGCTAGTGAATTATTCCAAGTATATAAATAGAGCAAGGGAATCCATCCATTGCTTGTTTGATGGGAGAGTGATCTTAAGCAATAAGCACCTCTCACCCACAGCAAATGCAAGTACATTTCAGACTGTTCTATGCTATCCTTCCCCCCAGTGGATTTGGCCAATGCCTTTGTCTGGGAGAATGATGAACATGGATGGTTGTGATTGCTGGGAGAAATTATTACTGTGTGGGGACAGAAAAAGTTTTAATAAAAAGAACTTGGAGAGGAACTACCTAATGGCTAAGAAAAATGAAGAAGCTGTTTCAGGGCCCCAAAGGGGAGTGGGAAAGAATGCAGGTCAGTTATGCTTGCTGATACAGTTTCTGAAGAGTCATAAGCTAGGTAAGGATCAGTTGTAAGGCTTTATTTTATGGCCATCGGCTGCACAGGGTCCCCTGAATGTTGGTTTCCCAGTTGCTTGCATTTTGTAGTGAGATGCTGATGCTTCCAGGAGCCAGGCAGATAGAATCTCCTCCCCTAAGAAAATAATTGGCTAAGCTATTCTGCTTTGTGCAAGCTGGAGCATTGCAGCAGCAGCTGCAATATTGTTTTTTGGAGGCATTTTTATTCTGTGAAAGCTGTTCTAATGCCTTTAAATCACATTTCATAAGGGCTTTAGCCATAGACACCAATGGGAGGGAGTGTTCAGCTATGTGTGAGATGGGCAAGCCTACTGGGTTTTGCAAGTGAGTGCAGTATTCAACACATATAAGACACTGTCCTTAGTAGGTGACTGATCTTACACCTAGTTTTACAAAGTTTTGCTCAGTTTAAAAACTGTAGTGTTTTGATCACTCCTGAGTGTGTCAGGTGCTAAAACATTCTAAATGCTGTGAAGGTTCCTTGGACATAGTTGGTAGGAATTTTTCTGATGTTGAAGATTCCTGTGACTTTTTTTTTTTTTTTTTTTTTTTCCAAATATGCAGGCTGGCATGCTACTAGCTGGCTGTTGATCTTTAAAACAAACAAAAACCATCACAAGCAGGGACTGGAAGGGATAGTAAGGTAGGGAACTTGGATTTTCTGCTTGTGGCACAGCATGATGGGGAAAATAATCTTTGTGTTGCAATGTTGTATTTAGACTTGTATTCTGCTCTCAGCTCTTGGGTAGCAATCCTTTCTGTCCTGCCAGCCCGAGATCTGAAGATGGGTTAAATATGTAGTACAGATAAGTTCTACTTGCAGCAATGTGGGGGAAAGTCTGTGATTTGTGGGCAACCCAGTTAGGAAGCTTGAGCCTCTATAGCCTGCTTGAGCTCATGAGTAACAGCTGCTAACTGTGGGTTTTGCAATGATGCCCGTATAAACCTACTCTTGTGGATATTTGGGTAAATAGCAGCAGTAGTACTGCTAAAATCAGTAGGCCCATGTTAGTAGTACCCATAAAAGATGAGATTCCAGCTCTATGTATATGCCTGGTAAATCCTGCACTGGGCAATGTTTCCTGGAGTGACACAAGGACTCTCCAGGGTAGTCATAGAAGTAGCCTAGTTAGCAGCATCAGTAGTAGCAAAACCATGGGCCTTGCATCAAGCAGTAGCCCATCAGCCTTTTTTTTTTT
>VWZY01009673.1:185556-195709 GCA_013399075.1 Chloroceryle aenea
CTTTCGCTTTCAAAGTGGCAAAGAGTTGATTGTGTTTCCATCTTGAGATCGGGCACGAGCAGCCGAGGGGGCTTCTTGAGCGGGATCTGACCCGCTGCTGGCAGGGGACGCAAAGGGAAGGGGCGAGCGGGTGCGCGGAAGGGGGCAGGTGCCTCTTCTGCGGAGATATTCAGGGGTTCCCGGTGGTGAAGTGAGGCCGATTCAAGAGGGGGACCGCGGGAGCCGGTTGTCCTCTTCTGGATCGCGTCCTTTATTTTCCTTGTGGTCGGCAGCGCACGCCGTTAATCCCTGAAGGCATTAGGGAGAGTGGGATTTGGCACCGTATGTGGGAAGAGGAGCTGTCTTAACCTTTTTAAAACGACTTCTCTGCTAACGGGGGCAGCGGTCTTGTTATTAAAGCAGAGAAGCAGAGTACCTGGCGGTGACGCGTCATTTGCACTTTCTGGCTGCGCTGAGTGGGTGTTTTTATACCTTTGAGTTTTCAGAGATGAAATTAGGGCTTCGAGGTGTTTCTTTTTTTGTTTCCTTTTTTTTTTTTNCGCTTTGCTTTTGGTTTGTGGTATTTTTTTTTGTTTCTTTTTTTTTTTTTTTTTCCCTTTTCCCCCCTCCCGACTCAAGTCTTATCGTCTGGAATTGGAAAAACACTTGAAGGTTTTTCTAGGGATTCCTGCCGCTGTCTCTCAGCGCTCTGGTGGGAAAGAAAAGCCTCGAGCTAGGAAGGGGTGCTGACGTGTTTATCAGCTCTCCCGCTCCGTCCTGGCAGAANGGGCGGACCGTGCTGAAGGGCTGCTTGTGCCGAAATGAATCGAGGGCCCGATCCCTCTGCTGCTCAAGTCGAGGAGGGCAGGATTAAGCCATTTATAATTAGCTCCCTTCTCCTCCCTTCGCCCCTGGGGAGTGTGAGGAGGAAACAATAGACATCAAGTGCTTGGTTCGCTTTTCTCTGTGTGCCTTTTAAAGTAGTAATGCTATGTGGAGGAAACAGAATTGGTACTGGCTGTCTGACACCATCTGCATTTTTTATTAACAACTTGGTTAATAAAACATTTTATAATTTTCACTTATTCTTTAAAGTTGCTGATCGGGAAACAATACACATGTACATAAATTATGCATGGGATAAATTAGGACAAAAGCAATAGGACACATAATAGGGGAAGGGATGCAGTGCACAGTATTTTATCCTCATGTGTCCTTCCTGACAATGAAAGGGAGCTGAATGACATTTGCATTTCCTCTGTCTGCGTTTTGATTGTATCTCAAAACCCACAAACGCCCCCTACAGAAACTGGCCACACAAAGGTTTTCCTCTGAGATGGGGGACAATGTAGAGACTGAGACATCCTAGCTCAGGTATCAGCAGCTCCCTGTGTGTGCTTGTGCATTTAAGTGTGTCCAATATTCAGTTTATCTCCAGCACTTGGACACATATGTGGCCCCGTTCATGCTAGACTAGTCTCTTGGGGTAATGTATTCCACTGTACCTGAGCATTTCTAGGAATACATTACATAGAATAGCTCGGTGTGTGGAGGCCCTTATTAAATGACTGGCACCCCCTTACACTCAGCTTGCCTCTTTCTCTGTCTAGCGTTGTCTTCTCACTTTCTGGTTCTTTTATGGTGCTTTCATCCCTTTGCTCTTCTCCCCCTCACTTCCTCTGGTGATCCAATTGACCTGACATGACTGACGATTATTTCTGCCATTTAATGCCTTGTTGTTTACCAACATGGTGCTACTGGCAAAATATCAGAAATCTTAGTTTAACAGATCTGCAAGGCAGAGGTGGCAGGTGTCTGGGTAGGCATGTTCTTCATCTGTAGAAAAGGCAGTGCTCAGATAGCTTTGATAGGAGAGCGGTGAATTTGTAGTGCTGGGTTTGTTGAGCAATGTTTTTTTCAACTATCCTGTGTACCTATCTTCATACATTTTCTTCTCTTCTCCTTCTCCTTTAGAGATGTTAATATGGAGACATTTGAGTGGCACAGTAGAAGAAACAAATATGGTTAAAAAGTATTCTGAACTACTTCAAATGTCAGTCAGAAATCTCAATGGACTTTGTAAACATTAATTAATTAAACCTCTCAACACCCTTGTGAAGAAAGGATTATTGCCTTTGTTTTATGGATGGCTAAACTAGGACAAAGTGGTTCAGAAACTTTCTAATTTGAAGATCAAGTCTAGAATGCAGCTGTTCAACTTCCAGTCTTAGCATTTAGTCGCATTTCCTCCATCTCTGCCTTATTAGCAACGTGCACATGGTGCCATAATGCATTTAATGTAATTAAAACCTTGTCATTTATTAAGTATTATCTCAAAGCAGAGCTGGGTTCCCCCCACCCCTTCTCTGTCTTACTCCCACAGCTGACTTTTCTTTCAGGTTGTCAATTAAACATACTCACTGGAACATACGTTGGGCTATTGCCTTTTCTGCATGTGAAAGTCCCTCATGCCACAGCTCTCTGCCTCGATGTTCGCTGGAAGGGCTGCTGCCTTCCAGTAGTTTAGCTTTGGAGTAGCAGTGCTGGTGCTCTCCTTTTCTTTTGCTCAAGACAGCCTCTGGGACAAAAGAGGCTAACTCCTAACTCAAGCTCAGTTGCTAGGCTAGGCTGCTTGCATGATGTCAGATAACTCTGATGTGCTTGGGGACATTCATTCCCTGCCAGGTGTTTGGGGACCAGATCATCGCAGACTTGTGTGCACAGCTAGAGCTGACCTTATAAACCCTGCCAGGCCTGTTCTGTGTCTGCGTTCCCACTGCAAACACGCAGCAGAGGTCGGTTTTCCAGTCGCTGTACCTTCTCAGATGAAATTGCCTTGACAGCCAGCTCCGACCCCTAGGCTGCCAAATGGCCATCCTTGTGATGATGAATTCTGTGGCATGAAACACCTGTGAAGAAATGGTCTGTGCTCACATCCCTTTTTCATGTCGGCAACAGACCAGTGTGGATCTTGGGGTCTTGCAGGGCAAGAGTATTTCATTAGTGATAACTCTGGCTTGCATTCAAGCTGGGGAGTCTTATCTGGAAGGTCCCGTATCCTGTTACGCATTCCTGAAGCAGCCCTATGTCCAGATTAAGTGCTGATGAAGACTGGTTTGTTTGTTTGTTTTTCATTTTGTTTTTGAATGTTGTTGCATAAGCATCTGGTTGTCGATTTTTAATATTAAAAAGTGAAAGTATAATGCGCAGTGCTGCTTTGAGCAGGTGGAAGCAATAAAAGAGATGGACAGTTAGGTTTCCAGTTCAGTGTTTACAAGTGATGTGGAGGTGATTTTAATGTGGCTTTGCAGAAGGGAATTTTCTTCTGCTTGACAGAACAGAGTTGTTGGACGCATTAAATTGTGTACCAAGATCTTTACAGCATTTCCAGTGTAGCTCCGATGTCACTTTAAACCATAAATGAGCCTTAGTGTGACACATTTCAAACCAA
This sequence comes from Chloroceryle aenea, assembly GCA_013399075.1. Lineage (NCBI taxonomy): Eukaryota > Metazoa > Chordata > Aves > Coraciiformes > Cerylidae > Chloroceryle > Chloroceryle aenea. The sequence goes on from VWZY01009673.1 coordinate 188,987, forward strand.
AACTGTTGTTCACATGAAAACCGTATTTTCTCTATCTCAGCACCAGCTTTCAGAGAAAAGGGGCATGAATGTTGTTGTAATTACACAAGAAAACACAAGCACAAAATCAAAGTTACTGGGGGGCAGAGAAGCCAAGTTAAGATGACCTGAGGATACCCTGGTTTGAATATAGAGAGTCTGATAAATGCTATGTTACTAGTTACAGTGTTATGCCTGGTTCCATGAGTCATGCTTGTGCATGATTAGTTGTTGCAGGGCTTTTGTAATTTTGTTTTGTTGGTGTTCCAGCCTTTCGCAGTCTATCCAACTGTGTGGACGGATGAACGGAAGTTGTATCGCAAAAATGCCACCGAAGAAAAAGTTTTTAAAACGTATTATTTCTGGTGTGTGTGAAAGCAATATTAAACTGTCTGGGTTGTGCTACAGAGGCCTAAAAGTACAATGTTTTAGAGGGTGTAATAATTTCAAGGTAAGCACATGTGCCATGGGCTGTGTGCATAATGCCTTTCAGGTAGGATTCACAGTGTCCAAGTGGGAATAGTTTGCCCAGGCCATGCAGGAGCCTAGTACACAAGGCAAAATGGGGCTCTGTCTTCAGTCTGAGTCATGGTGAAGGTAAAGTGGCTCAGCCTTTGTGTAGCCTAATGAGAACTGATTTCTTCCTCTGCTTTCCTAAAACTGTAAGTGTGGTAGTTGGAGGTTGCTTTCAAGAGCAGACTTTGTCCATATTGTGTATCTGTCTTCTGCAGTTTATGACAGTTGGCAGTAGCTCTGTTGTCCAAAATGAGGCATTCCAATCCCCCACTGGCGGCGAATAGTTCAGGATTATCATTTGCAGAGTCTGGTGCTTTCTCACTCTGGTTTGTCTTTCATGTCAGAGCTGAGTTTCTGTGCTTGGTAGATCAATTTTACAATCTTGGTATTTATTCTGGGCTCATCACTGTGTTGTCTGTATGTGATGTTGCCTTGAGCAAGAACCATCCCGGTACTGTTTATCCCCGAGGACTTGCAGGAGTGGAATGAATCTGTTTCAGGATTTGATGCTTTTCTCCCTTGGACAGACCGACCTCTGATCTGAGGATTCCCTGTCTGGGGTGACATACTCCCACGTGCAGAGAAGCAGCACCAAGGCAACGTTGCTCATGGCCTGTTCTGAGGGCTTCATTAAGACTGCACTGCTCTTCTGGCTTTGCCTGGCAGTTTTGCTCAGGATGCAGAGACTGAGGTGTGTTAATTGCTTCCTTAGTGCAGGTCCCAGTTTTAGGACTGACTTGTTTCTTTTAAGGAAAGTCAGCTCATCAACACAATCTAAAAGAAAGCATAATTCTACAATTCTTTTTTATTTAACATTTATATTTCTTCATATGAAAGTATTTCTTTCTTGTCTTTAAAAAAATTCTCTGCAATTTGTAGAATAAACCCAAACACACCGGACTAGTGTGTGAGAGGCAGGTGTTCTTCCATTCTTCTTTCTGGTTTCAAAAGAAAGAACAGATTCGCCCAGTGTGTTTTATCTGTCTAAGCTGAGTGACATGTAACACAAATATCATAAGTAAGTGCTTGAATACTGAAACTTTAAAGTTCTTATTTATCTTTAATAGCCTAAATAATTACAAGTATGATACTTTTTTTTTTAATAATTGTTAAATACAGTTTATTTCCCAGAAGATCATAGTTTAACCACAGATTCCCAGCAGATGTCTTGGAGAAGAATAGTGCAATGTCTCGATGGCTGCTGGCAAATATCCTTCTTACACCCCCATCTCCTCCAGTACTGGAAAAGCAGTAGTATGCCAGCATGTGTCTCAGTTTTCAGGTTACCTGCCTGAGCTGGGTGCGGTTGGAGAGCTTCAATTCTAACCCCATGGAAGGTTTTACTGGCACCCCAGCACTGTCCGAGGGGAGGCTTTGCAGGGAGTCAGTGGAGCAATGAGAGCAGGGCAGGGCCTGATGAGTGTGCGCTAGGTGGCTGTGATCAGCAGCGTGCGCTTGCCAAATCCTGAGTCAGTAATTTTGTGTTCTGCTGAGCTGTAGTTGGGAGAGAGTCCCCTGCTCAGATGTTGATGAGGACACTGACTACATCAGTCCTCCTCTTCTGGTGAGAAAGGCTGGTAGTGATATTTAATATTGCAGTCCCTTGTGACAGAATTGATCCAACCTAACTGAGGATCATCTCTCTGTTCGTAAAACACTGAGTTCTATCAGTCTCTGATGTCTGATAATGCTGTCCTTGCTTTCTGATAATTTTTATAGAATAATATAAAACGCCAACTGTAACATTCGTATGAAATCTCAGGTTTCCTTGCAAAAGCAAAGAACCCCACATAACTTACGGTTTTTCCCCACTTGTTTCTTCTTAGATTCCCTCTTGTGATACAAGATACAAGACATTGGTTAAGATGTTGTGTGAAATTCTCTACAAACACATGGCTTAATGCTTCCTGCCTTTTAGTTCTGAAAATTCTAAATAGGTTGAATGGTGTAAAGAAAATCAGGTGCAGTGCAGTGAATTAAGGCCATGCTCTGAGTTGGTTAATTCCAGTCTGCCCTACTGCATCAGCTGGCAGGGGTGATTTGATCTGATCAGATGCGGGCATGCTACTTCTGCCAAAACGCAAAGTACAGTGCTTATGCTGCTTTTATGCTTTGAGTTGGCTTCATCCTAGCCACGGGAAGATAGATTATGCCTCTTGGAACAAAATTTCCTCTTGAAACTTATTTGGGTGCTTTTCATATTTTGGAAGAGTAAGTTCAGTGCTTTGTGTCACATGGCTGTGGAATTTTTGGTCTAGCTCTAGGAACTTTGCAGTTAATGTGGTTAGTCACAGAGTTGGGAGAAACGTTGAAATGGCCAGAGTTACAGCCTGGATAGTCCCCTATCAGTGAACAGAGCTGTAGAGAATCTTATAATGGAGAAACAAAATCACTGTTATATCTTTGAGGGAAAAGTAACGTCCATGTTTCCATATCCTTCAAGAACAGTTCTGAAAGAAGTGATTGCTCAAGTATTTTGGACTAATAATGTTTCCTGAGAGACCACATTTAGTCAGTGATGGGGACAAGTACATTTTAAGTTTGATTACCTTAAAGCCTATGCGATCTGAATAAGGAATAATGGAAACAGTGTTTCAGAAAGCTGGTTTACTGCTAAACTCCATTGATCTTGACCATGAATAAAAACTGCATCCTGTCTGAGACTCCTATCCTCATGAGTGTTCAGATACTGGACACCAGTGAGTGATGTATCAGAAATCAGAACATGAACCCACTTGTATCTACAAACTTACCCTGATTGCTTTTGCTATTTTCTTTCTTTTCTTTTTTTTTTTTTTTAACTACTATAAGTGTTTTGAAGACTGTAGGTTTCTGTGTTTTCTAAGGACTCTTTATCCTTGAAGTTTTAAGTATACTAGTGTATACCTGTTGATGTGAAATACAGAATAAATCAGGAGCACAGTTCTAACTCAGAGATTAGTACCTTTTGTAGCTGGTGTGGTGAAGGTTATGAGGCATGTGAGCTGTGCGGGTTGAGGGTAAGGGTTAGTGATGAGAAGACTTCAGTAAGCTTGCTCTTCACAGGTGTGGAGAAACCTCCTCAATTGCAGTACTGAGATACTACTTCTGCTGCTTCATCATATCTGACTGACCCTTGAATTTTTAGGAGGTGCTTCTCCAAAAATGCTATGCCCCTCTGAGTTTTGATGATGTTAGTCTGCAGTGATCAAATGGCATGTGGATGAAAGCGGTGTTAATACCTCCTCAGGTAGAATGGTGCCCCCAAAGACTTGTTGCTTCTCTCTTCTCCTGTGCTGATATAAATGAATGGGAACTGGGTCATGTTAGCTGGTGTTATGCTGATGGCAAACAGGTATTCCTGAGGTCAAAATTAACCAAAAAATGTTGATGGGGGAATGTGAGGAGCCCTTCTCAATTCCCTGTCATCAGATCTGATTTGTTTTTTGTCAATAGTCTCAGCTAAATGTTTTATCTTCTCCCAGCTTTCCTCTCCTCTGCCTCCCAAGCTCTTTCCCCCATTGACCTCTACAGGCGCAGTCCTAGCTGTTGATTTATCAGGGCAGGCTAGCTCAGCACCGTGTGGAGATTGCTTTTAATTAACTCGCTTCGTTTTTTCCAACCTTCAGGGAGCAGCAACCCTTTAATGATTTTAATATTTTATCTGGATTTATATCCACCTCATGTGTTGTTTGTTGCACTGCTTCCTCACGTGTTCTTCCTGAGTCATTTCCCAAAATGAAATGTTTGTTTTAGGCCCCTTATACAGGATGAGGAGAAGTTTTCAGTGGCTTCTGGACTGGGAGGATGTACTCTCTGTGATCTGCCCTGGTGTTTTGGAGGAGGATGGGGAATATGAGGTGATGGATGGATGGGGCGTATGAGGTAATGCATTTTGGTGCTGTCTTGGAGCATGACTTGCTTCAGTGTCCTGCCTCCATGTACATGGAGAGGAGAGGCAGCTTTGTTTTATGGTTGCAGCATGGCAGATCAGAGCCTACAGAATTAATTCTAACCTCTGACTTGATGTATGGTATAGATAAGAAATTATTTTTACAGTCAGGTATGACTCTCATGCCAGTCAGGCTGAGTAGAGGAGACACAATGCAATTATCTAGTGCTAAAACGTAGCTAACTTCCTGTGTGTGAATATGGGTTGAAAGGAGAGTCCCTCTTTACCTGCAAAGACTACTTTTGCCCACTGTGAGTAGCTCTATCAGGTGAGATTTCTTCAGAGTGAGGAGAAAGCAGCTATACAAATTTTTATCCCACCTGGAATTTTCTCTTTATGGATCCTCCATTGAGTATTTCAGGAGGTTTCATCATGAAAGAATTAGGAAAAATAGATGTTATTTGTAAAGTAAAGTGTGTGACACTTTCACACCAAAGCAGGAAAAAGCTTTAAAATAATGCTTAAAGTACACATCACAGTCCCTTTTGTAGGATTATTTTCTCTGTTCTCCTGACAGGAGGAATGGAATGCACTAACTGACTTGGTGATGGCCACACTAGTCACACTGTCAACCATTGACAGAATTTGGGGTTTAGAAGCCACATTGCTTTGCTTTTGGTGTTGAGTGTTAAACAGTATACGAGTGATGTGTCGAAAGTGAATGGGACTCCTTCCTTTGTAGCACTTCCATGGCTGAACTCAAATTAGGGGCATGGAGGAAGAGTGGCAAAGTGAGTTAAGACTGTTTGCCTGGTTCTGTTAGAAGAAGTTCACCATAAATATTGCTAAACCATCTTTAATGGCAGGGGTTTACACCTGGAGCTAATAAAAGCACTCTTGGGGTGCAAAGATTTTACCATAGAAGTGAACCAAGTAGCAAATAGGTTTGCATTTCAAAATATACGTGCTGCACACCAGACAGGCTGTTCAGTACAGTTCATGCACTGAATCCCAAGTCATTGGTGTGAGACCAGTTTGACTCAATTGATTTTACAAGGCTATTTGTAAGTATGTGTGTTTAAAGCCCTGTTGTTAAAATGTCAGGAGAAATGAAGAAGTTCCCAGGTTTAGTCTGCCCTGACTGTGGAAAGTGATTCTGAGACACTAGCTGAAAAGAACACAGTCGTGGGTGCTACTTATCAAAATATTGGCAGCACATCACTCCATAAGATCATCCGTGCCACTGGTCTGTGGTTTGTGTTTGTGGCTTTCCCATCTTCCTCTGCAGCCTGCTCTACTTTAAAAAAAAAAAAAGGTTTGTGGGTATTTTTTTTTACTTGTTGTTGCTGCAATTCCACAGTGATTAAGTCCTGGCATTCTCCTCTGACCAGATCGCGAATGTATTTTGTTCAGGTGTTCGTTCTGCCAAGTAAATGTGAAAGTAAATTCCCTCCTCCCCTCTGATTAACTTTCTAGCTTTGTTTCCACAACTAATTTATCCATAAAGTCCTAGGGTTAGGAGAGGCTGTATCTCTGGAGTGTGGGGAAGATAACTTCCTGCCTCAGCTGGTAAGTGAGTCCACCAGGGGAGGTGTCTTGCTGGACTTGCTGTTTATAAATAGAGAAGTTCTGCTGGATGATGTGGTTGTTGGAGGCCGTCTTGGGCTTAGTGAACATGAAGTGATAGAATTCTCAATTCTTGGCCAAGTATGGAGGGGGGTCAGCAAAACTATTCCCATGGACTTTCCAAGAGCAGACTTCAACCTGTTTAGAACACTGTTTGAGAAAGTCCCTTGGGGTACAGTCCTAGAGGGCAAAGGGGTCCAGGAAGGCTGGACTTTTTTCAAGAAGGAGCTCTTAAAGGCACAGGAGCAGGCTGTCCCCATGTGTCATAAGACAAACTGGCAGGGAAAATGACTGGCCTGGCTGAACAGGGAGCTTTTGCTGGGACTTAGGGGAAAGAGGAGAATCTACCACCTTGGGAAGAAGGGGAGGCTACTCAGGAACTGAGCATAGGGATTTGGTTAGGTCGTGTAGAAAGAACATTAGAGGGGCAAACACTCAGCTAGAACTCAGCCTGGCCACTGCTGCAAGAGATAATAAACAGTGTTTTTACAAATATATAAACAACAAAAAAAGAACTGTGGAGAATCTCCATCCTTTACTGGATGCTAGGGGGAACATTGTTACCACGGATGAGGAAAAGGCCTAATGCCTTCTTTGCCTGAGACCAGTTACCCTCATGTTTTTCAGTCTCCTGAGCTGGAAGATCGGGATGGAGATCAGAATAATCCCCTCACAATCCAGGAAATAGTAGC
>VWZY01009673.1:196136-233859 GCA_013399075.1 Chloroceryle aenea
TGTCTTATGAGGAGAGGCTGAGGGAACTGTGGTTGTTTAGTCTAGAGAAGAGGAGACTGAGAGTAGACCTTATAGCTCTCTACAACTACTGAAAGGAGGTTGTAGCGAGGCTGGTGTTGGTTTGGTCTCCCAAATTACTAATGATAAAACGAGATGAAATGGCCTCCAGTTGCACCAGGGGAGGTTTAGTTTGGATATTATGAAGAAATTCTTCACTGTGAGAGTGGTTAGGCACTGGAACAGGCTGCCCAGGGGCGTAAGGGAGTCACCATCCCTGGAGGTGTTTAAAAAACGAGGGGATGTAGCACTTGAGGCTATGGTCTAGTGGATAGAGAGATGTTAGGATGAAAGTTGGACTTGATGATCCTAGAGGTCCTTTCCAGTCCTTATGATTCTGTGATTCTATGATCTCCTGACATGTCTTCTGAATTCCTCACTGCTAAACACACACCGTGCAAATTCAAAATCTGTCTGGCTCTTAAAGAACAGTGTTTCCCAGGCTGCTGCTTCCGTTTCCAGCTACTTTCTCCTCCATGCAGCCCTTGGAGGGGAAGGGAAGGAACAGATGAGGGGTGAGCACCTTTGCCAATGGGAAAGGCTCTGACCTGAAAATGGATTGCAATTCCAGCCGAATAGTTCCTTCCCTTTGTAACAGCATTGCACGCCTAGGCTCTGAGCTCTTTGCATTAATTCCATTCCAACTTTCCCAGTCAATTAGCCATGTCCATCTCCTGCTCTAGCAGCCACATGTGCCTTTTCTGCTGCAGCAGGGATTTGGAACAGTAAGTCCCTGCAGCATTTGCTGCAGCAGTTTTCCTCCAGCAGCTTCCCTCAAGCATGGTTAGCAATCAGGACCTGTCAGGTTTTTCCCTCTGACACATCTATTTTCAGGGCTCTAGGACTTTGACCTTTTGCTTTTGTCTTCATAAGGACGATTTTTTTCCAAAAGGGACCAGCTCAAATGCTGAGTGTTAGGTCTTTACACTGATACAAAAGGTGCATGAAAATTTGTCTTAGTGTGATAAGATTCTGCTAAACCTGCATTATTTTTTTTGTTTGTTTGTTTCTGTCACTTGCCTCACCTGGGTTTTAATTTTGCTTGTCAAAACGGCCCCATGAAAGTGGCTGGTAGTTCTTGTGTGGTGTTCCATACAGCACTCGCAGTGCAGAGGTCTCCTCTGAGTAGGTGGCTATCAAGACTGGATGAAAAAGTAGTGAGTTCTTGGAGGCTGAAGTGTCTGGGAGATGCTCCCCCATGGGGTTTGATACAGATTACCTTTGAAGTGAATTCTGTATATGCCTTGGGAAGAAGTTTGGATGCTGGCACTAGTGGGCTCTTGGTAAAGCACTTAAGGGGCCATGATTTTCTTGCACATTGTATTACCCTCAAAGGTCAGGTTGGGCTACGGTGCCTATTAAAGCACGAGGCTGTGCTTAATATCTTGTCTTGAGTGTGTGGGTGATTTTAGTCCTGTTTTCTAGTGGGTAGGTACCTGTATCATAAAGGCTGCCATCCCAGTCAGCACTAATTGGTTTCTGCATGGGTACTTTGCGATGAGAAGACAAGACCAAATTGGCCACAGAGGCTTGGTTAACAGAAGCATAGATTTAAGAGTGTTCCTGGGTCTTATGTCCAGTCCTCTGGTACCATGTCGGATAATCCCTTTCATAAACTGAAAAGTCCTTGTCTTAAATCCCCACTTGGACTGTTTGTTCCCATTACTCCTCTTGGGAGGGTTCCAGAACCCACTGTTCTGATGGCTGGAAATAGCATTTTAATCCCTAGCCTAGCCCTACTTGTGACCAGTTTATACCCATTTGTTCTGGTGCCAGCACGGAGTTGTTAGTTTAAATACTATTGCTCCCTCCATGTCTTCCTCTCCACTCTTGTGTATTTGTACAATGCTATTATAAGCCCTCTCAGTCTTTGTTTTGCTACACTAAACTGTCTGTGCTATCTTTTCCTTTCCTTTGATCACTGGAGGATTTATTGTCTTTTCCTTCTCTACTCTGGCTTGGATTACTTACATTCAACTTTCTTGAGTGTGAGCAGACAGAATTGTGCTCTGTTCCAGGTGAGGTTTTGCTCTCTACAATAACTTTATTTTTTACTTATTCTGGGAGTGCCTCACTTTTCACTTGTTTGTGGTTGTATTGTTGTGGTGGCTCATAGTCATCCCATGGTAGACTAACGCTGTTACATTTCTCTCCTGTCCTTTCAGCTATTGTTGTTGTTGAGATGATGAACTCCAGGGTATTCAGTGAAATTTATACTGAATTCAATCTATCTAATTCTTTGTGCCTGGTATTCTTAATTCCCTTTATGTCCCTTTAACTTGTGTAAGTGGCTAACTTTTATCAGCAAACATACTTTTTGTGCCAAGGTCATTAATGGAGGTACTGAGTAAGATTGGTCTCCAGACCGATCCTTTCTAGAACTCCAGAAGTAACCTCCCATCATTCCATTATTGTTTCTGAACTTTACCAACCCCTCTTTCAGTGCTTTTTTTTTTTTTTTTTTCCCCAGTCATGTCACCTTTCTTGTATTAATCTTCATTTTCTCAGTTTTCAGTAATTGTTTGTATGGTACTTTATGAAACCTTTTCTTAAAGTCCAGACAGCTAAGGAGAATATATCTAGAACATTAGTGTCTTATGAAAGCAAGATGTCAAGTTACTGTGGCACAAGGTATGGACCTTGCATCTTAGTTGTTTCCTTGTTCAAGAACGTCCTTGATCATTTTTCACTTTAAAAACTGCATGTGAGCAAACTCTGTCTCAGTTGGCCTTATGGCAATAAGTTGCAAGGTTTGTGTTCTAAAACAATTAACAAACAGTATTTGATTTTGCTTGCTACAGTTTGGTAACATGGTAGTGGTGGGGATTTGCAGTACCTGTTTAAAGAGGTTGTTAGTCGATGTATAGTTTCATGTCGCAGTTCTTGTGCAGAGAGTATTTAGAATTTCTGCCTTGACTGTACAAATGTCTTTGTGGCTTCCACCCCAGTCACCCCACTGAAGCACAACATTCCTTTAGTTCTTGGCCTGTACCTACATTATATTTAATCTATGTACCATTCTAACTGCAAAACAGTTGAAATTTCTTTGACTGATTTTATTTTGATGTCTGAGGAATATTACTATTTTAATAGCTTTTGCAAGTTCTACCTCTTGAATTTGGCAATTCTCCCTATACTTGCTAACCTTTATGAACCATTTATTTTTTTTCTTTTACTACTGCTTTCTGCTGTTGAAGGGTGTCTGTAATTCTGATATCCTTCTCTCAAGTAGTTATTCGACCAGTAACTTCTCCAGTCTTTCCATACAAGTTTCAAACAATTCTTGCATTTCTCTCTTAGAGAAATTCCCCAAGTTCTGCTGTATTCCACTCTGCCCATGCTTATGGAACAGGTCTGAAACTTTCAGGAACAGGTTTGAAGCACTTTGATGATGGGAGTTGTACATTTTTTTTACCTATTCTTGGACTGCAGGAGACTTAGGCCATATTGATCTAGGGCAAGCCAGAGTTGCAACCATTAAGAAAAAATCCAAATGAGCCACATAGAGTTGATTTATTTTTTTTTAATGACCTTGTTCCATTTCTCTCTGATGTTATTGGTTTTATTCAGAGGAAACTGTGTATGCATAATATATGTATGTTTTTGTGCATGTATAATATAGGAAAGAAAGAATGTATTTACAGATGGTATTTAGGAAAACATGGTGTTAGTTAATTGATGATTTGTCACTTTAAACGTTTACATATACTACTTACTGATTTATAGCAGTATATGATTCAACTCATTCCTACTGGTCAGTTTCAGAAACCTCATATAAGTAGGAAAAAATTATACATATATACATATTTTATTTCTTACTAGGGGGCTCTGGGAACTCTTAAAACATTACAGCACTCTTTGGATCAATGCATATCCCAGCAATGCCTTGCATAAGTGACCTAAAATCGTGTGATCAAACCTCTTCTCCCCTCCCCATCCCTAGAGAGATATTTGTAATTAGATAAAATGAGGACAGAATATGCATAAGTATCTGTTATGCTGGGATTCCTGCCCAGAAAGGAAACTAATGGCCTGAGCTGGCCATAATCTTTTGCACCCTGTGTACTATTGACAAGGCTACAGCTTGAGATGTTGGGAGTTCAGGTGCAGTTTTGCTGCTGTCTCATGGTAACCTTTCTAAATTGACTGTTTTCCAAGAGAAGTGGAATTACACAGCCTATATTTTACTCGTCATTCGTTGTGGGGGACATTTTGCTTGTAAGAGAGGGCCTGGTTCTCCAGTCTCATGCCTAATGCAGTAGAAGTGAGTGTAAATTACTGCTTCTGTGGTTTGGAAGTGTTTCACCTTCGCTTTACCCAGATGTAAATGATCACGTGAAGTGCAAGACAGTGGAGAATGGGGAATGAAGTTGTTGGTTATTTTATTCCATTTCATCTAGCAATTACTACATGTCTCTAGTCCTTCAGAGGAAGGGACAATGGAGTTCTGTGGGCAAATTCAGCTCTCTCTAATCAAACTAAGTAGCCCCTTTGAAGTCTGTATGACAGGTTGTCTAGTCCTGTGATACTACACAATGCAAGAAGATCAGATATGTGGCACTTCAGAAATCTGGAGGATGCTTTATGTATTGTTGCCATTTTCTTCTTTCTCCCAATGCGTGTGGTAGGAAACAGCTCACCCGTCACAAAATTCTAGTGTTTTAGTCCTCTGAGGTTTGTCTTGTGATTTGGCAAAAGTGAAAGACAAACCATTGGTGACTTATGAGCCTGTCAGTCTTCCTCAGATATCCCGGTTGCTGGTAAATCCACCGGTGAAAAGCTTTGCTTGGAGCCGGCGGGCAGTTTGTGTGCTCGTCTTCCTCTCTGGCTTTGCTTCAATGCCCTTTGGGTAAATGTCAGTGAAAGTAAGGGAACTGTTTTGATAAAAGGAGGTGCAGGGTCACTTAAAAAGCAGGCCCTCCTGCACATTCCCAAGGAAGGCATCTATCCAGCATTTCCATTGCTCTGCCTGGTGTAGCTAAATCAGGAGTAAGAAAGCCAAAGCCATGCTGAAATGTGATTCTTTTTTTGAAGTTATGTCCAATTTGGCATCTTTCTGAGCTGAGAAAGTTTGGCTTCCTCTCCTTCACTCACAGTAATTTGCAGAGTGGGAGATTTGGGGTGAATCTCTGTTTTCAGTGCTTACAAGGCAGCAGGAGCTTCTATGGCTGGGCTGGAATGTGTTGTTTCAACACACTGAATGTGAAAAAAAACCCCAACACTTTAGCTTCATACAGACTGTGGTTTTTGTTTGTACTCAGTCAGTGTGATTTCACTGAAGTCCAAAAAGTTATGCCAGTGTGAGAGACAAACTGAGTCTATGTTATTTCAAGACAACTGTACTACCAGAGAAAATTCCTTTTATTCCCCTGCTTAAATTTTCAGAATTTCCTTCCACCTCAGATATTCAGTAGTGCCTGATGCTTATAATTTGGCAGCAGACGTTGTCATCAGCAGCCACGTATGAGATCCTTAGCAGAAATCTATAGCTTAATGTGCAGATCCAGGAACAGATGACTTCTTACCCGGGGATGGGTCAGAATAAAGTGCTGTATCTCTACACTTCTTGAGAGCTTCAAAGATTGAACCTGAATCCGAAATTAAATGTCTTTAATGGACAAGATCCAGATACCCACATGCTTTGGCAGTGCTCACATCCAAATTTTGTCTACCTAAAAATCAAGGTTCTGTTTTCACGTAGATTCTTCTTTTAGTGAGAAGCAAGGAAAGGGATAAGACAAAAAGTATGACACATTGGAAAAAATGTTTTTCAGTACTGTGTTTTTCAAAGTTTTTTCCATGAGGCGTCAGCAGCTCTTAAAAATCACAGGGACAGCGTACAGTTGTTAATGAGCCAGAACGGTTAAATGCTTTTAAATATTTGAGTTGGGTTATTCCCTCACCTTTCTTTCTCACAAACAGGTCTGGTAAAACTCCAGTAATGAAAACACTTGCTTGGAGAGGGGGATAAAATCCTTTTTCAGCAAATAATGATGGTGACATTTTAATGACATCATAACAAGACTCTTAGCAATGGTTTTAGTTTGGCATTGAACATATACACAACATTTGTTCTTTTATACAGTATTGGTATTACACATTAAAAATAGCACAATTGCAAAACTCATTTGTTCCCCTTATGCCAACTTTGTTCAGCTGACAGTTGCTGTTTGAACTTCTAAAGCAATGTTTCATCCATATGTTAATACCAACTGTACGATGAATTCTCTCTGCTTTAAAATGCTCCTCGGTGCGCCACAGTCCTGTGTGGTAGTTATTTCCCAGTCTGAGATACCTGCAAAACCTCTTCTGTCAGATAAACTGTGTTCATCCTGAATGGTTCCATACTTGAAGATGGTAAAGGTCAGCTATTGCCTTCGAATTTCCCAGTACATTCCTGCACAGAAGTTTGTTATAGGTGCTTCACTTCACTGGGCCATTTCAGGATAGTGCTACCCAGAAAACTTCATCTTTCTAGTGAGAGATTTGGAGCTGCTCTGCAATGTTTTGGATGCCCTATGGTCTCTGATTATTGATGTCTGTTTAATAATGGGGCTTGGATTTTAAAAAAGAAAGAAACTAAATCAAAAGAGGAGAAAGAAGCAAGGCAAAGAGCATCCATAAGTGAACACTACAAGTAGTGTTACATAGTAACAGGTGAGCAGGAAGTCTTTGCTGGATCACACTTGAGCTGCTTTTGGATTAATGAAGTCAGATACCTCTGGCAAATGGGAAGGAGGAAGAAAACTCCTTCCAGGTGAAGTGGTGCTCCCTTGGGTAGCTATTAGACAGGCACAGGCTGACACACAGGTTGACCAGCTGCTGCATCCTCCTGGAAGTTTAGAATTCAGCTGCAGAAGGCACAAGTAGATTTTATTTTTAAACTTTTGAATTCTTCCTTGTTCCTACTGTTAAACCTTATTTTGTGAAAGTTATCATTTTCTCTATTTACTTCTTAACAGTTTCTCAGGTGGGGAACTTAAAATGGATAGGAGAGAATCAATATGCAAGAGTTGGCGCGTAGACTAGAACCTGATCCCAGAGAAGGGAATCAATGGGATTTCACACCGGAGAGGGCATCAGAAGGGATACACTGTAGATCAGAGAGGAGACGAAAGTGCCTTTGGTCCCTAAGTAGTACCACTTACCTAGGAGTATGTGGAGTGGCTTTGTTTTCTGACAGGCCTGATCAAGAGTTTCACTTAAAGTTTTCTTTTATGTATGTATAAGCATATTTTATATGACAGTGAACTTGATTTTCGTGACTGATTTTAGGCCCGATCCTTATTTGGTCCAAGATACTACTAAAGAGTCTTGGGGTTGCTAGACCTTCACTTAGTTGGAGATTGGTTGAAGGGTGATGTGAACTCAGCCTGGTTTCCAAATGGCTTTGATAATGTTCTCTAGAAGCTTTTAAACAAGCTAAGGTGCCTTGGGAAGTCCTCCAGAGGCACAGTTGGTTAAAGCCCTGGAACACAGGCTGGGAACAAGTGGTCAGGTCACCTGTGGAGGCCCAGCTGGATCAGTGGTTGGGCCCGTGCCACCTAACATTTGCAAATGATTTGGAAAAGAAAGTGGAGAGGGAGGTGGCCAACTTAACTGATAATACTGATGATCTTCCAGGTGGGAAAAACACAACGGTGCTGTGAAGTGTTGAAGAAGGACCTCATGAAACTGAATGATTTGGCTCATTAAAATGGTTAATTTATGTTCAGTTTAGATAAATGTAAATTAAAGCATGTGGGGGAAAATGATCTCAGGTTAATGTATACAACAGCAGGGACAGAACTTCTTACTGAAACTAAGAAACTTTTGGGTTATAATAGATCTACCAAAATATGAGATTTGTGCTCAATAATGGGGGAAGATAGTAACAAGGTAATAATAAGAAGAAAGAAAAGGAGACCGAAAGGAAGAGACATGGGCTGAGGGTTAGGTGGTGCTATGAAAGAAAAGAAAACAAACATCATTCCTGTGACACTATATAAATCCAGGATTGGCTGCATGTTGAATACTGTGAGCAGTTTGGTCTTCTGGTCTTGACCAAGACACAATAAGCTCAAAGATGTACTGAGAAGAAAGCAAGAGTGACCAAAAGGAACAATTTCTGTATGACAAATTACTAAACTGATTTGGGTCTTCACTCTATAAAGGTTTCTGACTCTGTGTGAGAGAGGTTCATGGGATCAGGAGCACCATGGAAGGAGCAAGTAGAGGATGGATGTTCATTCTCTCTCTTGAAGCCAGAAATTAGGACACCAAATGAGATTATCAAGAGGCTGGTTCAAAGGAACAAAAGGGGATACTTTTTCACTAAGTATTAAATAAATCTGTGGAATTCTTTACAATGGGGTGTATGGGGTATTGAAGTTTACCTGAGTTCAAAAAGCATCAACCTCACAGAAGAAAATCCTTCAATGGCTGTTGAATACTAAGATATCTGAATCACAGTTTGCTAGAAGTTGAGAGGATATACCAGTATATTTCCTGCAGAATATCACTACATCCTGTCCATAATTTGTGCACCTCCTTAGGGATTCCTTACTGGCTGAAGTTTGAGACTGAGTCCTGGGTTAGATGGACCTTTGGTCTGACCTGGTATAGCTGATTTTA
The DNA here is from genome assembly GCA_013399075.1 of Chloroceryle aenea. Classification (NCBI taxonomy): domain Eukaryota; kingdom Metazoa; phylum Chordata; class Aves; order Coraciiformes; family Cerylidae; genus Chloroceryle; species Chloroceryle aenea. The sequence goes on from VWZY01009673.1 coordinate 204,807, forward strand.
TGTTTCAAGGGCTCTGGCAGTCACATAGTACTTAATAGTGTTGCAAGAAAGGCCTTGAGAAGTTTCAAAATAAGAGACCCAGAAATGCAAGATGGAATTATGATTACCGGCTGAATAATCAGAGCTTTATTTTGCTCTTCGCAACATTTGCTCCTTCATGTCAACCCTAGGGGGAAATCTATGTGCCAGTTCATCCAGGTCTTGCAACAACCTGAGACAACCTGTTTATTAAACATGCACTTTGGCTGCTGTACAGAGGAAATGGCACGATCCAGACTGGGAATGCAGAGACTTGCGTTTAGTTTCTGCCTACACTGTTGACTTTCTGTATATTTCCAGCCAATTCATGTGCCTTGTTGTCCATCTGTTTCCCTACACAAATAGATAAAATCCTTTATATCTCTTCTTGAAGAGCAATTTGATATTAATGCTTGTGAAGTACTAAATAAGTGCTAAAAGTTGAGTGAATGCAAAGTGTTTGATGCTGGTTTGTTTAATGGACATCACAGTTATGAAATCTGCTGCCTTCGATATTTGTGCATAGGCCTCCGGTTCAGACTTGGTAAGAAGTAAAGTCTACATTCAGATTTCTTCTACAGGGAAAATATCTTAATTAGTTGTTTCTATACTTATTAGTTATTCCTTGTGTCACAGTTTAGGGTCAGGGCAGCCTGCTAGACCTATAACAGATGCTCTCTGTTAACCCCCCTCCCTCCCCAAAGGGGAAGAGAAAGGGAATAAGGGAGAGAGAGCTAGCAATTAGAAAAGGAAACTAGAACAGCTTTAATGAGAATGAAAAACATAGTAATAAAAATGACATGTATACAAATATATACAAAAGCAGTATGGAACCCAGCCCTCCCAATGGCAGTTACATCACCATCACTACTGATGCTGTGGAGCAGGCACGGGGAAAATCCCAGACTGAGCCCAGCAGCAGATGGGAGCTGTGTTCAGGAGCTGGATTCTGGTACTGGATTCAGGAACACACAGATTGGGATTGAAGGCAGAACAGAGTCCTCCTTGGGTGTCGGCCATTGAAGAAGCTGGAAGAGCCAAGCTGAGTTTACCCCTTGGGATCCCTCAGCTTTATACCAAGTATGATGTATATGGTCAGTTAGGGGTCACCTGTCCTGGCCACTCCTCCATTCAGGTGCAGCCTTCTACTTTCTGCACCCCCCTTTGTGTTACACAAGATCCAGCAGTGGCCTTGGTCTGCACACCCATCCTTGGTAGTGACTCTAACCATGGGCTGTTATCAGTGCTGAGAGCAGACACTGTCTGGGAAAACAGGCTGCTGACTTCAGACAGTGCAGTTAGCTAGAAGAACTGAGCTGGAAAGTAAAATCACTGAACACAATTGGTTCTGTTCTCACCCAAACCAGGACACCTTGGTTTGGGGTGTGTGTGTCAGAACTGGGAGAGTGAACCCCTGAGAAATCTGCAGTGGTGTGATCTCACTAGAGGAAGAATGATTTATTTTTTTTTTCTGTCCTGTTGCAATTTCTTTTTGGTTTTGTGCTCTTACTAGGTTACTATGGGATGAATTTTCTAGTCATGTCTCTGATTCACAACCACAGGTGACCTTTGCTCTTCCATGTGTCTCACTGCTCCTGTGGCCATTTGCAGACGTGTCTTATAAGTTATTATTTATAATGAAAGGCAGCTGATGGCACTTGCACGTAAGGTGGCTGTCCTCTCCTCATGCTGTGCAGTAGCATACCTGAATCCTGATGAGAAGACAAAGAGATGCTCTTGTTCAAAGTTACATGTATGAGAAGCCCCAGAACTTGCCATTTGCTGCTCAGTTAGATGGTAGCAGATTTCAGGGAGACATTGAAAAAATTCTTGGTGTCCAGCTGTTGTGTCACAGGTACTGCTACTTGCTTAAATCAAGCTTCATCAGGGAGGTATGTAGCCATGAACATAACAAGTTCTGTTCCCAGCCTTCTCTGGAATAGATTATTTAAGACTTTTGTGCCTTTGGGCTGTTTAAAATCTGTCAGGAGGGGTGACTTGAATCTGTTTGATTTCTGGGAAGTGGTTTGATTCCTGGCTTTTGGTGCTATTGCATCTGATTGCTGTGCTCCTTATGCTGCTCTAGTATAGTTGGGATATATGGTATTTTGGTTCTGCCTTCTCTCTTTCCCCACTCACAAGCCAAATTTTGCTCCTTTTTCTAGAGGAGGAGGCCTTCTAATGTCCTGCTTTCCCACACGGGGGCTTCTCCACAGGAGATCTGCCTTTGCACAGGAGATCTGCCTTTACACAGGAGTGGCTGCTGCTGTAGATCAACGGAATGATTGTTACATATTAGGCACTCGACCAAGAACCTCGCACTTTATCCAGGATACTGCATATGTTGGGTAAAAGACATTAAAAAAAATAAATCCATCTTTTTCAGTGCACTGCCTCAGTATTGACACATCTTTCTACAGTCAGGAGGAAGGTCTGATGTACTCCTTTTATGTACTGGTGTTTGAGTTCTTAGACATCATGTTTTTGAGAAATCTTTGGAGATGAAACACCAACTTTCTCAGCGTGACCAAGAAGACCTTCATGCTTGCCTTTACTACTGGGATTTAAGTGCTGGGATTGCATCAGTCCTCTGCCTCAAAAGCTGTTATGGGTCAGGAAGTGTGGGAGGGGACCCAGGTGGTTGTATAAACCTCCTTCAGGTTTCACTAAGAAACTTCCAGACACTTTAAAAATGAAATAGCTGGGACTGTGAGATTGCTATGGAGATCTTTGCTACAGCAAAAGAAATTAGCAGCTCCTGTTAGTGCATTTGGTTAGTGATCCTATGTGGAATAGTCCTATTGGGCATGGGGGTTGTCACAATGTGAATGAAAGTCTCCATAGCAGATGTGAAGGCAAAGGACATGCAATTGCTTCTTGATATCACTGTGTGTTTCCAGGTCTTGCTGATGGGTTTATAGGGCCACTACAGGTGGCTGCTAGGAAGACAAGTGTGGCTTGTGAGGGACTGGCCTGCTGTAAAAGAAGAAATGGCATCCACCAGTTAGGAGAGGACTGTCAGTAGGCATGACCTGTAGAGCTATACTGAGTCATGTGGCACAGAGCCCAGACACCACACTGGGTGGTGTTCATTGGCAGTCTCTAAATGCCATTCTTTTCTCCCAGTAAGCCAGTAACCTCTGCCCGTCTCAACGTAAAGCAATAATAAACTACCTGGATTTAGTACAACACCCACCCCCATAAATTTTGTTTTATTTCATTCATGCTGTTCACCCTGGAATTCATTCCCACTTACACTGTAATCCACTGGTGTGCCAGTTACAGCCATGTTTTGAGTTAAAAAAAAATTTTTTTGAATGAGGCATCTCTCAATTCCATTGAGTTTGTCCCTCCCTATGGGTAAGTTCTGTGTGAAGGCCACCATGCCCTCTTGGTCTTTGCATAAGCGTTGTGAGGTACCTATACACAATTATCAGTTACTCTGTGCTATGCAAACAGGAACTTAGTGCAAAGGGCATTCACCCCAGCCTGTGCTGCCTGTGAGGATACTCGGAGGGTGGTCTTGTCTCAGGCTCTCAGGCTGTCCTCATTAACTTTACTTCTGATTGTCTGTGTGCATTGCACTGCTTCACTATCTGCCTAGTGACTAGAGGCATCCAGTTACAAAGTAGAATAACTGATTAAAAAAATCCTCAGAAAATCACCCAAGAAAACACCCATTCTAGTTTAAGGTATGTCACCTTTTGAGCTGAGTACTGAGGGGTGTATTGAACACTTTAAGTGCCCATGAAAATGGAGCAAAATATGCTAATTTAAAATGGAAAATAAAAAAATAAATAAAATAAAACTCTAATTCAGTATTAATATTTCATTTTATGGGAGTAATGTACCCTAGTTTCACTTTCTACATTTCTTTGTGTGTAGTCCCAGTTCTTTTTGTCTCCACCTTTTGGGTGTCTCAAAATTATCTATTGGCAGTTTTAAAATAGTTGATAACACTGTGAAAGTGTTAACTTTGAATCCCCTTCTGCAGTTTAACCCTTCTTTTTAAGGGACCCAGGGATATCTTCCTTTCCAGTCTTCCAAGCTCAATCCCAGATTTTGCTCACCTGATATTATTCTTAGCAGAAGAAAATAGAAATATTTCCAAGTGTTAGGATGTTCTATTTCTTTAATTCCTTCAAAGGCCAAAGTGAGATGGAGGAAGCTAGGCAGACCCCCAACAAAGTGAAGTGATGAGTTACCACCACTGAAGCAGGTCAAGAGGCCAGTGTTGGGAGAAGGACTGGAAAGAAAGCGTCAGGGTTTGCAGGGGTGTTCGCCTACACCTATGTGCTGCTTTGCTGTGAGAACAAGTCAGAGGAAAGAGCTTCAGGTAGGAAGGCATTGGACTTTAAAAAGTTTGCAGCATTTTGATTTGAACAAACTGTTATTCCCAAGGGACAGGGGGATGTCTGCAGGTTTTTCTTCCTCACTAAACTCTTGGTTTCCCTGTAATTGTAATAAAGAGTCTTCTAGAATCTAAGTTCATGTGTCAGTGCTCTCCTTGTATAGTAATGAAGAGTAAGGGGGGGGGGAATCTTTCAAGTCCTGTGGAGGGCGTGAAAACAGATATGAAGGTGTGGTGACTCAGAGAGGATCATTGCCTGGATTCTAAGGCAATAAGGGTGTATAATAATTCTAAGGTGTTTCAATGGAGGAGTGCTGATAGGCAAGGCTCTGTATGGGAAAGTGACTGGCAAAAGGACCTTGGGGAAAGAATAGGAAGCATGGCAGAGTTATGGTAAGGTAGGAAAAGATGTATTGTAGTCCAGAAGGGAAATGAAGACACAAAAAGACAGACTGTAATAAAAAGTAAAGACTTTTCCTTTAATTAATTCATGTAACAATTACTGTTGACTAGAAATCAGTATTGCAAGTAGCTCACACTAAGCTGTGATTTCATTGCAGTAATTGAACAGTTTCTGACCCAAAGAACTTACAGTTGGCAGTTACCTCTGGTCCTGATCCCTGTGACGTTACAGGATGGGCATATGTTAGCAAATGAAAAGCATGAGAGCCATTAGCTATCCACGGTGTTCCTTGGAGAGGACTGCTCATAGGGTCTGGTGGGGTATCCTTGGGCATAATGTAGGGATTTTGGATGAGCAGGCTCGGATCTTGAAGAGCAACAGCAAGATGACCTTTCTGGGCCTAATGCAAAGAAGTGACAAGGGGGAGTTTGGGAAGGTTTGCAGTGGAAACAGTGGGCAGGCACTCAGGGCAGAGGGGAGTAAAACGCAACGTCAGCGGTGGGTGCTGAGGCTGGTGATAATTGTATTTCTGTTCTTGAGGGGAGGTGTGAGGCAGAGACCCTTCTGTGCATTTGGGGTTTTAGAGACTAAATGGGTACCACAGCTCAGGGATCTGATTACTTTTCCTCCCTCTGGTAATGGAAGGAGATCCCCTTTCTTCCTACTCCTCCTGGTGAAGAGCAGCGGCAGGAAATGCAGTGGCAACTTTGCTGGAAAGGGCAGGAGGCAGTGTCAGGGATGTCTCGGCACCAGTGCATTGCGATGTGGGAAAAAAAATTGCACAACTGTCTGCACAACTGTCACACTGAAGCTTGTGGGTTACTGTTCTGGAAGGAAGCAGAAGCAAGGATCCTTTTGCTCTGGCTCTTAGACTTAACCCTTGGGTTGCTAAGCAGGATTTGTCATGTCAGATCAGAGCAGTTATCTGCCTCATCCAGAATCTTATGCTGGCAGACAGTTTCTGAAGCTGGATTTTTAGTGTCTTCTAGGGGTCTTCAGTGAAAGCTTTATCATGAGAGCCCAAGTGCTTAGGATAAAAAGACAGCATATGCTGTCTTCAGAGGTGCTGTTTACTTCAGCAGATTCCTTCTCCAGTGCTATTCCCACTCCCACTTCCTCTCTTGGGAATCTGTAGGGACTGAGAAATGTAATGTCATTATATATTTTGCTCATGGGTACAGAATGGATTCTGTGCCCACTGAATTTGGCTATCAGGTCCCAAGGGAAAGCCTGTGAGAGTAACTCCCTCAGGGCATGCCTGCCTGCCTGTCAGTGGCTAAGCTGACCTGACCACCTTTTCTCCTTCCTCCTCCCTCTTGGGCAGACTTTTTCCTAAAGTTTCTGCAGCCTTTGTGTGACCTGCCATAAGTGCCCAACCACAGCTCTCCACCCTTACCACCAATTTCTCAGCACTTCTGCACTGATAGTAGAATAATAGAGTAGTTATTCCCTATTTTAATGTTTTGTTTTTTGTTTGGTTTTTTTTTTCTGAATTGAATTGATCAGTATAAATGAGAATTTATCAAGTGGGCTTCAGCCCCTGTTGGTTTCCTGATACGGTGGTTTGTTCTCCATGAGAGCATGTTAAATACTTCAGCTTGAAGCCTGTCACATCTTGACCAGGTGTTAACAACAGCACAAGGTATGCCAAGAGGGGTGAGATGGGCCTTGGACTCTGTTGGTATGTAAAGTATTGGCTTAAGAACTGACTCTTTCATGTTGTCCTAAATGACTGTTTCACCCTTGCACTCTCAGTGTTGCCACAGTGAGTAGCACATACAAGGCAAACGCACTCTTTTCTGTCACATCATAGATACGAGACAAAGGGATACAAAAGCCCAGCCCAGGACTCACAAGTGCATAAAAGTGGAGTGTAGGCATCACGCTATTCATCTTTGGGGGAAAGAATAAAAGCAGTTCAGTGTCAGGAAAGGTTTTCTAGAAGGTCAGCATTTGCAATCAGTATTGTAGTGCTTCTAAGGACGTCCCCTTCTAGTTAGGGTTTGGAGTAGTGCTTGTCTATTGTGTGCAGAAAAAAATACATACAAGAAGGTGCTGCATAATTGCTTGTAGAAATTTGGTGGATTACTTTACTGCCCTGCTTTGTTCTGTCCCCTGTCCAGGACAGGGCTTCAAAACTGGTACTGGACATCGTGCTGAAGGCCAGGGCAGTTCTGAGTAGGACACCTCTTTATCCCATGTGATGGGTTTCAGAGACTCCTTCCGCTGCTGCTACTATCCTAACACACCTCCTTAGGAAAGGAGCCCCAGCCTGCCCTGTATTTGCTTCTGTTCATTACAGACTTGGTGTTAAGGAAGCACAGCTCCTTCCAGTCACTGCTTAAATACTACTGGGAGCTTCACTGCATTCACTGGAGCTATGCGTGGGAGAGTAGAAACAGCAGCTCTCGTTTCCAGAACTGTGCTGAGGAATTTTGTGTAGCCAGTGAAGAGACTTACCAGGCTTTATATTGAATCCAGTGCATGCTGGATGGGATTGTGCGTGTTTAATCACTGCAGTGTGACTGACTGCGTGTGTAGTGCAGAAATGGTCCAAAAAATGTGTGTAATTATGATACATCTCATTGTCCACTCTTTATGCCTTGAATTCAGGTGTTCAGAGTAGCAGTTCATATCTTCAAAGCACTGTACCAGTTCTAGTACTGGAAATTCTTGTGCTGGGGACAAGTGGTGTTATTCTTTTTTCTTTTTTTTTCTTTTTTTTTTAATCAGGGAATTAGAGAGAGAAGGAGGGAGAGAGAGGTCAAATCACAAGCCTGGGACTTTAGAAAGGTGTAAGCAACATTTTGGAGTTGCTGGCCATTATGCTTGTGTTAACCATGACTACACATGTCTCTATCCGGATATTATATATGTAATCTTTTATGTATATTACAGTTCCCATGACTGCCAGTCATCTTGGAGACAGAGCTTGTTAAGAGCCATACTGAGGTGCTCCTGATGCAGATTTACCTGCCTGCATCATTTCATCAGACCCTCTGCTCACCCCTCGCGTGCAACCTAGGAAATACAAAAGTTTACCATAGTCTGAAAGGTGATGATATTATTGATGTTCCATCTCTTCAGTTTCTTTTACGTAATGTTGACTATGAGAAAAAATTAAAACTTTTTCTTAATGTTCTGAGAAATCACAGTCTAATGTCATTAGACTGAAGAGATGAAGCCGTTCTGTGAGGAGCAGCTGAGGAAACTGGGCAAGTTCAGGCTGGAGAAGAGACAGATTTGCAGGTGCCTAACAGCAGCCTTCTGATACTTACAGAGAGGTCACCAGGGAGATGGAGCCAGGCTCTTCACAGTGCAGCATGGTGGGAGGATGAGAGACAATGAGTGTAAGCTGAAACAAGAGATTCCAAATGTGTGTAAGGCAAAGCTTTTTCACCCCGAGGACAGTCAAGCAGTGAGAGGCTGCCCAGAGATGTTGTGCAAGTTCTATCCCTTATGTTTTTCAACTAAACTGGACAAAGCTCTGAGAAACCTGGTCTGACCTCACAGCTGACCTTGGTTTGAAGAGATGGTTCAATGGGAAATCTTTGGAGGTCTCTCCCAACCTGAATTATCCTTGGATAATTATGCAGTATTTTACCTTATATGCTCCAAATCAGTGTTCATATTGAATTTCCAGAAGGCTATGGAAAGGAAGCTGAATGGAACAAACATGACAGCAGGGATGGTAGAGTAAACTCTTCCCCATCTCTGAAAAGTTTCTGAGTCTCTTCTGTTGTAAAGGAGGTACACGCTTAATGCAAAAGCTTGATGGAAAGGCTTGGTGACAGTCTTGTGCTTTCACAGCTATAATCTCTTTCAGATGGTACACATAATTCCTGCTAACATTAAAAGGCTTGTTCTCCTCCCCTTCTCTCTCCTACCTACCAGAAGCATTGCCTTGGGGTGACTCTCTTTTACAGTTCATGGATGTGAGAAGAGGTGTAGTAAAGTCCTCACAGATCCTTTCCTTGGGTGGAGCACAACAGTGTTCACTTACAGCTCATGTTACCTCCAGTGACCATTGTTTGTGGTATATGACATACACATTTTTGAGAAATAATTCCATTCCTAAACTCTGTCTTTGACTAGGTTAAATGAAGACTGTCTAGGCCACAAGTGTTTGGTTTGGGGAATTTATAATACACTCTGGAGAGAGAATTAATGGGAAAAATAAAAGAGTTTTTGCAAATCTTACATTTTGGGGGCAGACGTACTAATCACTTAATACCCTTTCCTTAGGAAGAAGAACACATGCAGTATGTTTAACGTTACTCTATTTTCTGTGCTCAAAATTGTAGGTGCTGCTTTTGTTGATTTATTGGCGCCATGCTGTGTCAGTAGAGCTACTTTGAGCAAGTGCTGGAAGCAGTAGGTTTTGCATGGGATAGGATGCTGTGGTTTTCATTCTTGGTCATGTATTCTGAAGTGCCAAGGCTTGTGCTTGAAAGAGTTGTCCTTGAAAAACTGCACTGTATGGAGAAAAATTAAAAGTAAGAACAACACAACGCCAGAAAAAAAAAAGGTACACCTACAGAGTAATAATAGTTGAGCTGGATACACTGTAGGTAGCAATGCAATGATGATGTCTTTTTCCTGGAGCTTCTAATCTGAAAAGAACTTTATCAAGTCCTTACAATGCTAAACTTCACCCTTCTCTATCCCTCTTGGTGTCACTTTTTGAACATGTTGCTTAACTGTTCCCTTTTGCTGTGAAAGCAAGGCTTTAAAACTGGAACAGAACCTCTGCCCCTCTCGCCTGACACCTGGTAAAGGTAGATAGCGTTAGAGTCGGCACTTAGCACTGGGCACCTGGAGCTGTAAGAGGACACCTCTCCTTTGCAAGGTTGAAGCTCCAAAAAGCTTAGCAACCTGTCTCTAGGGTGTTTAGTTTTGTTTTGTTTTTTTTTTTTTCTTGAACTGGACAATACCATCAGGACAGGAAAATTAAGGCTGAGATATAAGTATATAAAAGAAGAACCTCCTTCCTGTTCTCTCTCTAGTCAAGTTGGGCAGGAAAACCCTTTTGACAATTCAGATTATGTGTTTCCAGAAAATGTTAATGAACTCTGCAAGCTGCCTGGAAAAACTAGCCTGAGAAGCATGCTTAGCAGTTAGATATCAGGTATAATGAGTCAGAACACTGAACTTGTTTCCTGCATCTTTAGTGTCCTTGGACAGGTTGTTTAACTACTCAGTGACTCAGTTTCATTTCCTATATAAGGAGAACAATAAACCTCACATGTACTAAAGGAGTGTTTAAGGGTTAGTTGATGCAGACTTGTAAAAAAACTTAAAAGGGCCTCTTGAGAGACCATTGGTGATTATTGTGTGTATCATGATTACCTGAGATTGCTTCTCTGTGTGTACACGTATGCATGATTGACTCAGGTACACAGGCTGCTAAGGGCACCTGACTGGTAGCAGATTCCAAAAGGAGTTCTTAGATTTAGAAGGTGGAGGAGAAGTCTTCTGCTGATGTTAAATTACTTGCTTCAGTGGGAGTTGACATTTACTGAAGTATTAAATTTAGGCAAGGAGGGGGTGATGAAGGAGGAAAAGAAGTACTCCTCCTTAAATTTTGGTGGTTGCAGGTTCTTTCCTTTATCTACAGCATGTTTACAGGCAAGATCTTACAAGACTCCCTCATTTTACCTTAAAAAGATCAAGGCATCCTTCATTCAAAGGAATGAGAAGGTATTTTATGCTCCACAACCCTTTTAAGCCCATGGCTTCTCTCCAAGGGAGGTAATTCTAATGCTGTTTCTAGAGATGTGCCTGCTTGTCCACAGGAAGCTACACTGAAACACCTCTTCTACAAATACCATGTGAGAGCAGGTCACTGTCCTGAAGAGCTGTGGCGAAAAGGGAAAGACAAATTGTGGTGGCTGTAGTTTTACTGTGGATGTTTGGTAGGGAAGCATGGACTTTGTTTCAGTTCAGTGGAATTACTGATCTTGGATGGGAAGACAAGAATTATGAACATAGAAAAGGTGTGGTTGAAGGTGGAATCTTTTAGTGAGGCAGCTTCTTCCTGCTCTCCTTTTCCCATGTATTTTTTATTTTCTTCATTCCAAGACCTTGAAAAGAAATGGAAGCCCTCAAGGAAATACTTCGTTTTTTTAACTGAAACTTTCAGATATTCCCATGTCTGCAATCCAAGAATGCCTAAGATCCATATAAATGCAGGACTGGCTGATCTAATTGAAGGAGGAGTTGTCTGAACTCTCTTTAAGATGTTGCTCAAGAGCAGAATGCTGTGTGCTCAACTCGAGAGGTGGGTAGAGGGAGGAGGGAGTTTCTAGGGCGGTTATTTGAAAACTTGAGAAGGCTGGGGAACTTTTTCACTGTCTGTTTTGAAATGAAGTATGTCAATTCTTCAAAGCCAATCCAGTTCACAGAACACAGATGATTTTTGATTAATTTTCTAAATCAAAGAATAGAAGCTGTTTTTCAGAAAAGTTTTAGAACATGTAGAAACATTCAATTTACGTATTTTCTGAGTTATTTCAGGTGGAAATTAATAATTCAAAAGGACCCAAAGGTTAAAACTGAAGTGAAGCTCTGCAATTGACTCAAAGACATTTTCTTATGTACTGTCTGTTTTTGCACCTTTCTGAGATTTTAAATTTTTGTGCTGTTTTGGGAGAGAACAGCAAAACTCCTCCAGATCACCATAGGTGAGAAAATAATTTCTCAATCAGATTAAGTAAATGAGAGATGCGTGTTCAAGAAGTTCTAATCATAGTTCTCAATGTCTGTGCTGTGTTGAACAAATCGGAAGCCTATACTATAACTGGGACCACTACTGCTTAGGTCCAGTGTGAAGGGTTGCAATATTGGCTCATCTCAAAAATTGTGACACTGAAAGATGCTTTCCTTCTCTTCAGAAAGGTTAAAAATGAAGTTGTGATTTCAATGTGAAATCAAACTGTAGGAACTGGTAAGATCTGCTTTACACTTCTTGTGATACTACAAGTGAGTTGAGAACTAGTAGCAGCTTCTGAGAATCAAGATAGGAATATGTCCATTCCTGATTCCTGTTTATGGACTGACAATACAGCAGGCATGTGGAAAAGAATCCTTGCTTATAAAGTTCCCTGAAGTTGCAAAGAGAACATATTTTGTGCAGATTTTATTAGCTGACCTTTTTTTTTTTTTTTCCCCTGTGATGACAGTCTATCTCAAACTGAAACAAAGTGAAGCTCTTTCTTGTTTGCCAGAATATATTTAACTTTCCATAACTTATTCACCTGGTTTGGAAGCTACATTGTTTGTTTTTTCAGGAAAGGTGCCTGATTTTGCCCAACTTTATGATGGGTAAACAAAAATGCAAGGAAGATGAGTGGCTGATACAAGGTCACCCACTAAATTATCTGTTTAGCTGAGTTTAGCACTATAGACCAATCTGATTCATGGTCAGGCAAATGAGAAACAGCAGTGTTTATCATCTCCTTCCTACCTTTCTCTGTTCCTGATGTGCAGATCACTCCCGTCCATAGTTGAGAATGTCTTGCTTAGATTCTGATGTGTTGTCCAAAGGGCACCAGAATGGGGGCATTAATTCGTGGGTGTTTTCCTGACATTTGTGTCAGGCCTACTTCCAAACCCAAACGAGTGAACGAGCAAAGACTAGAATGAAGACTGTGTTAGGGACTTAGATGAGCCCACAGATGGGCAAAGAACAATTGTCTTCAGCTAAATCATTCATGAATCAACAAATCAGTTATATCTTCATCACAGGGTCTGGGCTCCTTGAAACTTTTCAGTAGTCATGGAAGTAAAGCTTTTCGATGTACTTGGTAGGACAGGGAGGAACAGAGTGTGGATGCTGAAGACAGCCCTTTCTCTTGTTTACAGTTGTATCTAAATGCAAATGATTAATGTCTTTTTCCTGCTGACAAAGTTGTCTTGAAAACATATATACTACATTGTGTGCAACTTAGTTTACAGAGTGTCTTTTAAAGATTAGGTTCACTGTAGAGTCTGAGGTGGGAAACTGCTGTTCATGTAGGATGAATAATGCCCCTGGGCCTTTGGAGAGGCAGTCTGGATCTCCTGGCTCGGCGCTTTTGTAGCGTGCAGTTAGAATGGCACCTGCCTGGATGCTGCTCTCCTAGCCTGGTCCCTGCTCCTTCAGCTAGGTCACCATTTCAGCTGGTGTTTTCTGTCAGGCAGATCAAACACTAGCCTGTTTTATCTGCTGTGTTTTATCTCCTGTCATGAAAATCAATTCTCCCATCCCTGTCTGAGAATAGACTATTCCCTTGTGAAATGCCTCATGTCTTTCTCCCTCAAACTCTTACTTTAACTTGTTTATGGTTTGACCAGGTAGTTTGTTATATTACCACATGTGGCTTGGAGAGGGAAAGAACCCCTCTCAGTCTTGCAGCTCACATATCCTTTTCTCCATCTCCTCATCCTTCTCTCCTCCCTGCCCCCCACACTGGGAAAAAAACCCCACCAACCACACAAAAAAACACCACACCTCCCCCCCCAAACAAACAAACAAAAAATCCCTAATCAGCTGTTGCATCTGTTAAAATATTAGTCTGTGGGATACTACATGCAAGAGCAAATCCTACAGAAACTTCTTGCACCTGCAGGGGAAATGTTCCATATACGGTATGGAGGCTGGCAGAGTCTTGGTTTGGAATAAAATTTAAATGATTCTGGTCGTTTTGCCACATCCTGTTTCTTTGCTTCATGCATGCACTGTTTTGATAAGCAGCAAATAGTTCTCAGTTTGCTGAAGCTAAAGCGAGCCTTGAATTGTAGCATTGAAATCTTGCTCCTTTAGAAGTGATTGGGTTCTCTCCTCTGCAGAGATTGGGGCCAGCCTCCAAAACTGGGACAAGCCTTAAGTTTCCTTTCTGGCATTTCTTTAGGTTTAGCCTGATTTCAGAACTGCTTCTGAAGTGTTTCAGAGTAAGCCAGAGGAGCTGCAGAGTTTCACTCTCTGATTAGTCAAATGACCAGTATCATCTCTCTCTTGGTTGCTGAAGTTGTAACCCTTTGTTTTGTGTGAGGTATGAAGTAGCAGGAGAAAAGCAGTTGGTATGCTTCAATTTCCTGACTGTGCCCGAGGGCCTTCCCTTCTTCACTTGGTTTCTAGTACTAGGGCTTTTTTTGGCACATGAATGGTTCTGTAGATCCCTTGGCTGATTTCAGCACATCTCGTGTTTACATCTTGTTTTATTCCCTTCAGAGCATAGGTGTTTTAATACCAGAGAGAAAACTTGATCTTAAGAACACTCTCAGTGGCCACAGAAGAAATCCCTGTGTGGACACCTTGACTAACATGGCAGCTGCATCACTTCCATCAGTCTTCCTGCTGCTATCCCCAAGTACTGCAGCTCACTCTGTAGCAACCTGTGATGGCTCAGTGTGCTCCTTCAACCTTTAGCCATGTTTGGTCATGTTGTCTCCTTCATCTCTTCTGCAGACTCCCAACTGTAGTTGTATTTAGAATTTAAAAAGCCAAGCCATATACATAGGATTGGATAAATCCAACTACATCTTTCCAATTCATAATGAAGAAGAGACATGTCAAGAAGACTCATCAAGGCCCATTGCTTGTATGTACTTCTATCTATTCAACTTCCAAAATTGTTTGGTCTAAGCATATTTTGTACTGAAGGACTGCATGCAGTCTGCTTTGGGAAAGCAGTGGTGCTCTCTGCATTGGAGAGAGTGATGCAGTTTTACCTTCAGAAAGTAAATCCATGCAGACCTCAAGTGTGAGGGAAAATCTTCATGAAAATGTGTGGTTTTCTAGCCCATTAGCTATTCAACTGAAGTGGTGAGTGGAACATAAGAGTTTACCTTGATCTGATAACGTGTTAATAGTGTAAATGCTTAGTATAGAGTTTTGCCTTGGAATACTGGTTTCCTAATGAAGAAAAAAAGGTGGAAGATCACAAATCCAGTTAAATAAGTGGCAGACAATAAAGTGGGAAATGAGTGGCTTAACAGTTCTACCCTGCTGGCCTTTGTGGCCTTCTCTTGAAACTGAGATCTAGTTAAAATTAATATGTAGTTACTCTCAAATTTGAAGATTGATCAGGCTGGTATTTTGTTGCAGTTCCATTGCATGTTTTGCAAATAAAGTTATTCCTGACATTTGATTCTTTCTGGGTCTTTCACATAATGTATGTTAAGTTGAATCAGACTTTGCCTATGCAGGCTCTTGTGTTTCCTGAGACAGATGGAAAAGATGTGTATTTTAACTAGATACTTACAGAAGATTTTCAGAGGACAAAGGTGATGAGCAGCTCCTTCTACAGGCTGATAACTTCATGCTTCTTTCCCATGGTGTATCTGGAGATGATAACGGTCTTAATACACCACAGCCATTTAAAATAGTACACAAAATACTTGGCTGTCCCATGCCTGATAGTGCAGAATGCTGCAGCTCCCATGTGGCAGCTGGGAGGCCAGCACCTGCCACACAAACCATTGTCATCATTTTTTTTTGCTATTTGTAGGTACGTAACATCCAGAGTACGGATGAAGTCACTGAGACTGCTCAGGTGAACAAGACTGGTATTTTTGGGTGCCTTGCTCTCATCAGTAATCCTGGAACTACTCATTAAGTAACACTAGTAACATTTTGCTGTGTGTTCATGGAGTTGTGTTCTTTCCATTATACAAAACGTGATCTCTACAGGTTCTCCTTTTCTGGTGTAAACACAATGTCTACACTGACTGGGGAACCTCTGCACTAGCACTGCTGATTCCAAATAAAGTAATGGTGACAGGACCCTTCCCAGGAACTTGCTCTGCCAAATTCATAATGCAGCAATGCAAGAAAATTAACTCATTGGAACAGATTCCCATAACTATTATAAATCTTGTTCACCTTATGGACTTTACTGGAAGCATGCCAGTGTACACTAGGAAACAAATGGGATTGCTTCCTTCTCCATTCCCTACCACCACCATGTATATTTTATTTTACTTGTAGTATTTATATCTTTATATTAAACTGGTCCTCCTTCTTGGAGGAAATCCTTTGCTTGCCTGTTTTGTTGGTTTTGGTTTTTTTTCCACAGTGGTGCTGCTGCTGACCTTCTGTGAGACATTCTGCATGGTAGAGATGTGGTTTGTTACCAGGTTTCAGTGTGTGTTGCCCATCCCTTCGCCTTCCCCCCCCCCCCTTCTCTGCTCTGTGGAACAGATGGTGCTAATTCCCATGGTGGCTCTTGATGCAGCTGAGGTCTCTTCCCAGATGCCTCTACTGTATCATGGAAACTCCCTGTGGTCTTTTTGGAGAAGAGAACACACAGTTGATTATTGTCTTTTGTTTATGACTTTTAAGGTCCTATTAGGATTATATTTCTTTTTACTGTTCTCTTCCACCTCCCCTTCCAACCTGCCCCAAAGATCTTTGGTCTGAAACTCCCTGCAGCTTGGGGAATATTGTTTTTCATTACTGTTGTTAGTAATATTATTTTGCATTCCCACAGACACCCACCTGCCACATGTTTACCTTTGTAAGCACTCTCCCATTTTGATTGTATTTACATTTTTTTTTCAAGCAGAAATGCTGACTCTTTACATATAACAAAGGTCATCCTCTTGTTTTTGGTTTCAATTTAGAGGCTGAAGCACTGCTAATTGCCATTTTTAATTAGCCCCTTCCTTAGCTCCCCTTTTCTCGTCCTTTGGGCCTCCCCTCTCTTGTATTATACAACCAGGTGATTGCTAAAATAACATCTTCCTCTCTCCACTGGCCCACGAACACATCCTGACAGCATCTTTCAGACTCCCAGTGATGTTTTGGGGTCTCCTTATCTAATTCCTTTCTTCAGTGCACTACATTACTCTCAACAGAGCTGGAGATTTTTTTCAACCGCATTCTTTCCTCTTCACAATTAAGTCAATGGGTTTATTGGTGAAATCAGGAATGGAGTTTCACCTCACATATCTGATTGCTTCATTTCTTGTGCCAGCTTCTCTCCTAATTCAGCTTGCTGTGTTGCTCCAGCATTCTCCTGCCATAAATGTCTCTGTGCATTTTGGTATATCATGTAATGTCTCCTTGACCCTGTGCATTTGCGTTACTCAGCTCTCCTCCAAACCACTCACAAAATCCACTCCTTTTAGGCCAGCCTTCTTTTGCTGTTCTCCACCCTTGCCTTTTGTGCCAGATATGAAGCCAGATCCTGACACTACTGAAGTCATTTGAAATGTTGCCATTTGCTTCACTGAGTTGAAGACTGAGTTCACTGTCTACTGATTTAAATATTATGAATGGGGGGGAAGTGGGGAATGAAGTGACATGAGGAAAAGAGTCATTAAGTTCATTACACCCACTGAACAGATCCTGTGAGCTCTCGCTGTTGTGGTATGTGTCCCGTGCCACTGTTTTTTGTCACTCTTGCCGTGCTATGCTTAATTTAGATTGTAAATTCCTCACATTAGACACTTTCTGTTTCATTTCTCCTTAATGTGGCATGCCCACCTATAGCATTATGCAAATGGAATAACTCAAGAAGATGCAGTCTTCTGAAAATTTTACCCAGTTTAAGCAATTTTAACAAATGATAATAAATAAATCACCTTTTCATAGTACCAAATAGGAAACCTCTGAGCAGTGGTCAGGATCTCAGTGGAAAGTTTACCTTCACTGTGTGACGGGACATGCAATAACCACAGCAAGGGTCAGGACAGAAGCCTGTGGAGGAACATTTTGTTCCTCAGCTTTGTACCTCTGCCAGGCTGAGAGGTATAAATCCTTAAAGTTCTTTGTATGGTGTGATGTAGTTTCCTTTTGAAAATATGCACACAGAAATAACCTTGGTAGGGTCTTCAGCAAGTGCCTCAGCCCTGGTTCTGTATTATGAGAGAAGACAAGCAGTGATCCTGTGGGGTTTTTTTACAGTACTATGTACAGTCGCCTATATCCTGCCAGCCCTTCAGGTGAATCCTTTAAGGCCTAAGCTGTCCAAGTCACATCATGTTTTAAAGTAGCCTTTGTTTTGTAGAGAGCATTGGGTTTGTTCCAGGCAGTACTAATGATGTCCTGAGTGGCGGTTATGTCTGAAATGAAACAGGCGGAGCTGGAGCTCGGAATGGAGGTGGGTGAGTGAAGCAGGCTGTTTCTGGGGAGCTGTGTGACCTTGCTGTTCACCCACTTGTTCATTAGTAAGTGGCCTCTGGACTTTGTGAGATACTGAGCAATGTATTCCAGTTACATCAAACTCTGATACTGCCTGATAGCAGTGACACAATGGATTCAACTTTATTTTGCAGATATCACAAGCTAATTTCATTCTTACTGAAGTCACTGGCTAAACAAAGCCAACATTCCTTTCAGATATGTGTGAAATTACTTACCCTCCCCCCCCCCCTTTTTNTTGCCCCGCCCCCGCCCTTTTTTTTTTTTTTTTTGTCTTTCTCTGTGTAAGGTTCACTTTAAAACACTGAAGATCTGATTCTCCTCTTGCTCCTGGACTTCACCAGTTTCATTCCTACATCTTGCACAATTCTCTTAGTTTAGAGAGGTGATAAAAGAAAAACAGGATCTCTTTCATGTCATGTGACAAGCTAGTGGTGGCATGGTGCACTGGGAGAAAGCTGCTCTGAGCATCAGGGAGCAGTGAAGGTCTCTCTGTCTTGTTGCATCTGTTTCTTTGATATTTGAACAGGACTCTTTTGAGACGGTCTCTGTCACTCCTTAATTAGCCTGTCACTCCAGGGAACAGAAAAAAAACTCAAAACCCCCCCAACCCTGGGACAGGAATCTAATCTGGCTTTCCTGGATGACAGGGCACAGCACAAGGCTGGCCAAAGAAATATGTATTTAAACAAATTGCTTTATGTTTACACATTAACCCTTGGGTGAGTGTCTTGCGTTCCTTAAAGAATCTTCTTTGTAGTTGACTAATTTCTCATCTTTTGCTAAGGAAAATGAAGGAGCATATCTGGGTGAGTCCAATCAATCATCTGTTTCTGCAATTATTCCTCCTATCCTGTCTTTTCTGTGCTAGAAATATTCCTCCATCTCCCTCACAGACAGATCTCTCCAAGTCAAAACGCTCTGTTTATCAGTTCTTGGACCATTCTTAATATCCTGTAGTCCAAGAAGCGATGATGGGAAGTAGTTTCAGGCAGGACTCTCAGAACATCCCTCGTAAGCATAAAGAAGCTCATGAGAATAGTGGGGAAGGGAAACTGTGGTGGAGGATCTGTAGCCGAGAGACACTCTGCTGTAAGCTGTCCTTTGAGGACACTAATAAAGGCACTGGGTGGCTGACCAGGAATTCGTACATCTCCCAGTATGGGCCCATGTGTACCTGAGAAACAGCTTCACTCACTGTCCTTAGGATCTCCACTGGAACAAACGGTATCGCAGGACTAAATAAAAGTTTTAAACCAGGCTGGGATCCTGCTGTGTGGGAGACAAGTTTTAGCGAGAGCCAGTCACAAGCTCCAGAACATGTTTGAGCCTAAGATAAGAATGGCTACTGTGGGAATTACAGCAAAATACAGACTTGTCCATTGTTTCGGTCACTTCTGAACAGTCAGTAGTCCATTCACTTAACTCTTATAAACAGGTGCCTCTTTTTTTTTTTTTGCAAGAGGCAAGAAATTATGTTCTTGAGTTCATAGCTCTCTTACAATGCTTTCAGCTCGTCTTTTTAGCTAATACAACAAGTACAACAATGCTAATACTCTGCAAAACAAGTACTGAAGTCTTAACATGTACTTGTTTTTCTTCCTAAGGTTGGCTGCCACTTCAACTTCTTTAAAACCTGAGGTTTTTTCCTGCTAGAGAGGATACCGGCCAGTTACACTGTGTGCAATCTCTTTTGTTTGTTTGTTTGTTTTATTCCTATTACAAGTTTTTTTCTCCAAACAGTATTTAACTAGAGAGTTCATCTTTGTCATAATTCTGACTTCACTGGAATTACAGTAGAAACAGATTTTGTCTCTGGAAACCAAGTAATGGATCAAAGACTTATAATTAGAATCTCTTGTACCCTGTGGTCCTGTAAACATTTTATACATCAGAGGCAAGGCCTTCATTAGGATAAATGAGATAACACACTTTACTTCAGGCTTATAGTAGCCACATAGGCTTTTTTTTCTCTTCCCTTTTTCAAAAGACTTAACTGAAGTTTGTTCTTGCTGATGGATTTCCAGATCTGTTGACTTAAATCTCCTTCCTGATGAGCCTCGTCCAATATTGTCATCAGGAATGGAAACTTTCCCACAGACTGTCCTGCCCATCTACACTAATACTAATACTAGGTCTTGAATACTCAAGATAACTGGATTCTTCTTATTTTTTCAGTTAGAAAGTAAATGGGTACACAGGTTATTTAAGGTAAATCAGTATCTTATCTACAGCAAAATAAAGCCATATAGGAAAACATTGAATTAAACACATATGTGTTTCAATCATATTAGTCTAGAAATGGATATCTTTTGATGAGTGATGTTGCAATTATCAGCTGCTTGTGATTTCCTCACTTCCAGAAATTACTGCTCTGCCAGCCTCTTTGCAGAGCAGTTTGTGTGCAACTGCTTTCATTTCAGGTGAAATCAGTTGGTTTAGTTCTGACCACCAATTTAACCCCAGTTTGTTTTGCTTGATGCAAATTAGGAACATCCTTTAATAAAAGTGGGAAAATAACCTCTGAGATGGAGGTGCAGTTAACCAATCCAGCTGAAGCTAGATGAGGACTTCTGTGCACAGCAGAAATTGATACAATTCCTTTAGGTAACGTGCTCTTCAGGAAAGTTTTTGGCACGTGTGGTCCTGAAGAAATGTGTTCGATGTGGTACAGGTGGTCATGGTATCATCATCTGTTCACTCTCGACTTCAGTTTGACTCCCAAGGCACTATGTGAGGATGCAAGTTTCATGAACTTCTCTCAAAGTATTTCTCTGGTCCTGTTCTTCCCCACCCCCCTTTATTTCAAAACGTGTCTGAAACCCACAAATTTTATTAGTCTTCACTACAGATCTAAATGCCTCAGACTGTTTGTATTTCACAAGGATTCAGTTACTTGCCAGTAATGCTTTAGTCGATGGATCTTCATTGTCACTTATGAACCTGGTAGAGAAAATGTAATGCTCAAGGTATAAACTGAGCTGCATCAATTGGTAGTACTTCAGCATCTCCCCATTCACTCCTCACTTGTCCCATCGGTGTAAAGAGCAAAAGTTATGTTCAGAGGCTGTTGTGTAAATTGCCATTATTGTACTCTACATCAGAAGAACCCTTAGCAAGAATAGCACAAACAAGTTCGGATTTAATAAGAAGCATCTTCAGCCTTTACTAGAGTTAAACCTTCTTGAATGACAAATTCTGAAAAGTAAAAATTTCTTCCTCTATCGTTTTCACATTCCAGGCTGCAAAAAAGGAGTTGAAAAGCCAAAATAGAGTGCAAATGCTCTTGTGGGATAGTGAGCCAGCTGAGAAGGCGGACGTTTCTGCTGTCCCAGAGTGCTCAAGTGGAATCTAAGTTCAGTTGTGCCAGACCAGGCAGCCTGTGTCCAAATTTCAACTGAACAAATTTGCTAGTGAAATTCCAAGGTGACTGGCTAGAGAGATGTGTAATAAAACTTCTAAAATCAGTGAATTAGTCCGGAAACAGTTGGCCAGCTTTGTGTGCCTACCCCAAAGAGACGTGTTTGAGAGGAGACTGTTTTAGTTCACAGAGATCTCTGCAGACTAAAATTTAGTTAGGGGTTTTCTATGGAGGGCTTATTCAAGTTTGAGTTATATGTACATTATGAGATATTTATAAGGATGGTTACAACATGGAAACATGTTGTCTGTTTCTGGCTGTACAAGTTTTGAAGGAAGATGATGGAAAAGTACTCTGAATTGGAGGAATTAAAAGGACTACCAGCATGAAACTCAAATTTAGTAGAAGACTCTGACAGTAGTTTTGCCTTATACTTGTTTTTTTTCTACTTTTCATAAACTTTTTCTCATCTGTTCTGTGTGAAAGGTGTGAAAAATACAGGGATCCAATTATAAGCAAGGAATAGTCAAAACAGCAGTGCAAGCAAACAGAGAAGCATTAGCTTCTCTGGCTTTTTTTTTTTTTTTTTTTCTTTCTTTCTTTCCTGGTGTCTTCCTTACAGTGACCTTCAATATGACTTATGCTAATGGGAGGTTAAAATCCTTGTGATTGGAATGTGACTTTGACATTGGTCATGTTCCTTTCACTGAAAACTTTGTTACAAGAGCCCACAGCCTTCCTACCCTACTGCAGAGAGGCTGTGCTGCTATGAGTTTTTTCTTGCTGATGGAACAGAAGGTGAATGCTTTTCCCAGGAGAGTTCATAGCCTAGTGTGCGTATTACAAAATTGCCACACAACTCTTCTTTCTTCTTCCCCTAGGAATAAATTTCTCTTTTGTTTTCATGAGGTCAAATTCACTGCTGAGTTTTCACGGAGTGTGGTCTGTCCCTGGTGTGCATTTTACTCATATGATAAATTCTATAAGGTTTCCAGCAATTATGGTATGTCAGGACCTCCTCCTCAAAGCTGATTTGGGAACCTGCACAGTGTTCCATTAACATCGAGTTTGGGCTTTGTTTCAGTAGTGACTCACTGCAGGCCAGAGCATTGCTTCATGAAGTCCCAGCTATGCACTCCGTACTGCCTGGGCTTTCAAACTAACTCATAGCAACACAGCCCTCCTTTGAAATACATGTCCAAGTATCTCATAATACACCAGTGCAAGGAGGGCAAATACTGGGAACCAGTAACCATACCAGTGAGAAATCTTCTATAATTGCAGAGCATCCCAGGAGATTCAGATTTATTTCCAGAGCCAGTGGGGCTTTGGCAGTTAGGGACTTGTTTTGATAACCCCCTCCTAGCAGTGACGTACTTGACATCACCGATGGTACTTGGTGGTTGTGTTGGATGCGGTGTGAGCTGATCCAGAAGAAGCAAAGGCTCTGTCTGTTTGTTTTAATGTACCACAGAAAATTGTTGAGTCTAATAAGAGCACTGGAGAAGAATATTTATTTATATATAGACACGCTGTTTACATATCATGACTTGATGAAAGGCTGAACTCATTATTTGAACTGAACCTGTGACTCTAGTTATCTGCATCACGCTGGATGGCTGTAGGCCAAGGCAATATATGTACATACTCTGAGCTGCAGTTGTGCAACTGAAGCAGTTGTTCTCTTTCAGCTTGTCTCTGCCTCTCTGTTGAAAGTTAATGTCCCTTTGGGGTGCCACCTAAGCTTCCCCTTTTAGATATCTCTTAAAAAAATAATTTAATCTAAACAAATAATTTAAGCACTAGGTCTCTTTACTTGAGTTTACCTCAGCTGGTGATGGTTAGGGAATGCTTGCAGAAGCCCCTTGACTAGCAGCAAGGGTGGTAACTTCTGGCTGAGGCCTTGGTATTAAGTGGGAAGTAGCAGACTCTTCACGCACTGTGGTGGCACTTAGAGGACATGTGCAAAGGCATTCCCCTTTATAGTTCTTTATTTAAGTCCTGTTTTGCTTAAGTAGTCTCCACTGGCAGCAGCATTAATTGAAATGGAATATACTCTTCATAAAAGTTTCCTTCTGAATCACCACTGTGATTTAGTATAATGGGTTTCTGTAGTATGCAAAGGAGGAGAGGGAGGGTAAAAAGTCAAAGATGATGCATTTCTGCTTCTAAGCAGAGTGAAGCTCCATCATATTCTGCTATTGTGCATCCAGCATGAAAATACCACAAGGGTTATGCCTCCTTATGAATGGTCCTTTCTGAGAGACACTTTTTTTCTGATATGTTGTGTTGACAAATGTACAAGAGTAACTGTGCTTCCTGTTGACAGGGTGGCTTATGAGTAGCATGCCGACTATCCATTTGGAAAGGATTTCT
This sequence comes from Chloroceryle aenea, assembly GCA_013399075.1. NCBI lineage: Eukaryota > Metazoa > Chordata > Aves > Coraciiformes > Cerylidae > Chloroceryle > Chloroceryle aenea. The sequence goes on from VWZY01009673.1 coordinate 228,442, forward strand.
GTGCTGGCTCTCAGCTGGTGCTGTCTCACTGCCTCTTTCTTCTTTGGAAGCTTTTCTATTGGTGTGCCTTCACAATATCATCTAGGTGAACAGGGAACCACATTTTGATTTGTGTCAAGGGTATTCTGTTAATGAGAGATCTAGCCATTTTTTAAATTATTTTTTCACTTGAAGGTACGTTACCAACTTGCTTGCATACCTAGTGGAGACACTGGACAGAGTGGACAGAAGGATGTATGGTTGGTAGTGCAGGATGAAAGAAAGTGATGGAGTAACAGTGCTGCAAGCAGAAATAGTGGGGAAGTTGAACTTTGCGTCTTCATGGAAAGCCCAAGGTGGCTGTCACAGTAATATTGACTAGACTGTTCATGGGAGAATTGTCTCATCCTCTTCAGGGTGCCTGTATCGTCACACTTAATTTGCAGCATGGATGGCAGAAATTTTGGAGGTGTTAACAGAGTAAAATGAGACTGAAATAACAAGTTCATGACTTGTGAGGGTGAAGATCCTTCAGATACATTGAAACAACAGAGCCAGGTCCTATAACCTCTTTGCTTTCATTTCTTTTGAATGTGGAAAAAAAAGACCAGATCAGTGCAGGATGTGTAGGACTTGCTGACTGATGGTCTAGGTTTGTAACTGGTTTAAGCCAGTGCTGCAGCCTTGTTGTCTGTCTGTCTTTGACTACATATCCCAACCTCAACAGAACCTTTTCTTGTACTAGCCATGGAGTAGTTCAGGCTGGAGAACCTGCACTTTAAACTTTTTTTTTTTTCCCATGTGTCATTGTTTTACATTTAGTGATATATATGAGAGCTTGTGCTGGTATAAGGGGGAGAGCAGTGTGAGGGTGGGAACAGTGGCAAGAGAAAGGTGAAGGACATTTATTTTACAGCCAGCTCTAGCTATTGCTGGCTTAAACTGATTGTGGGACTGTGGCATAGAGTGACCATGTAGTAGGCAGGGAAGGAGATAAAGCACGTCTGGTTGATTAAAATAGTGCAGGTGTTGAAACTAATGTAGTAGGTCCTGTGCTTGGAGATGGTTCATATTCTCCCTGTGCCTTCAGCTCCTCTATCAGCAAAAGTGCAGATAACCCCCTCAAGGGGCTCCCATGCGGTTTAATTCAGTAAAGCCTTTGGGAGGGGAGGTTTACAGAGATAGGCAGTGTTTGTAGTTTGTAACCAGGTGCCTCTGCTGACCAAGAAAGTTTTCAGTGTTTACCCTTGGCTGGGAGTGTGCAAGTTTCTCTGGACTGGTGCAGACCTTCCTTCAGAAATGGGGATCCCAGCTTTGTAACACTGGGTTTGAGCTGCACATTCTGGCCTGCAGCCTTCAGTGATGAAAAATAGGGTTAAGGCAGTGTGTGTTCAAAGGGATAATGCTTGCAGGGAAGGAACTGCCACCTTGTCCTCAGTAATGTTTTCTGGTTGCAAATTTGCCCCTGTGTAAGTGGCGGAGTGTCAACTTTCAGCGAGACTCTGCCCTGCAGTAGATTATATCAGGTAGCACCTGCACCTGCATGATAGGGGAGAAGGTACAAAGCAATTGATCTAGCAGCCTCTCAGCTTGAAGAACAAGAGCAGGATTTTGTTTGAAAGGTCTTTAGCGTGAAATTTTTACTGGTTGCTTCCTTATGGCATGTGGCCCTAGGCCTGTCTGGTCTCCAGAAGGAGAAGGGTAAGCCACAGTGACAGCAGGGAAAAGTCATTAATGATGCTGAAGAATATGAAGAAGTAGTGTTTAATTTTATTTTGGATGTGGAGTACTGCAGCATTAATGAAAGAGCACAGAGGTCTGGAGAAAGGGTCTGCCTGCTTCTCACTTGCTCCCTTGCAGCTCTGCTAAGCAGACATCTTTCTGATTACTCTTGGTTTTCCCTGCTAAAAGTTCACACATGCAATCTGTTTTCAATCTCTGTGTTAAAATCTGTTTCTGTTAAAGAGGGCAAAGAACGAGAGACCATTAGGTTGCCTGGAACATTCTAGGTTTACAGCAAAAGCAGAGGTCTTGTTTTTACAAGAAGATTGGTTCTTCAGCTTGCTTCCATCTATTTTTAATGCTACTTGTCATATATATCTCAAGTAGTGTGTCATTTTGCTCTTTTAACATATGCTCAGGTAAAAAACTGTTCTTTAACAGAATGTTGACCATCATAGAATCATTTAGGTTGGAAAACACCCTTAAAGGTGATAGAGTCCAACTGTAAATCTAACAGTACTAAGTCCACCACTAAACCATGTCACTAAGCATCCTCATGGAGGATTCCTTTTGTCTCTTTTTATCTACCGGTCTTAAACCAAATCTGCTTTTACCTTCCTGTGGCCAAGCAGATGGGCCATATCAATATTGCAAGCATGAAATTGTGTTACTTCACAAGAAAGTTCTACTCAGTCGTGTAACTTGAGTGAGCTCTGGCTGTGTGTCTGCATGTCTTCTGTTTTGGAGATGGTCCTGCATTTCAGCACTATGCATGTGCAAGTAGAAAGAATGTCAAATATCATAGTATTTGGTGTGCTTTTATTTATGGCTGTTCCTTGACTCTACATTTTAGTGCTTTTTCTTTAATGTTCTGATTCTTATAAGAACATCAACTCAGGTTGTAATTCTGTCACAGAACAGCTTATTACCACTATTTAAAACTAGATCTTGAGATGGCCTTACCTCAGAAAAATACCTGTGTATTTTCCCCCACAGGCTGTTAACCTAACAGCACTTGACAGCATTTACTCGACTGTCAGTCTTTGAGCAAGTTTTGAGTGTGTGCAGGAACAGTGGGTAAGAATCAAACGTACCAAAGTCCTTGCAGGAGGAGATAGGATGAGAAGTGTGGAGCATTCCACATGAGGCACCTGCCTGGGGCTCTGCTGGACTCCCCATGCCTTAACTGTGCTTCTCAGCCAAACCTGCCTGGGCTCCCAGTTTAGTAGGTGTGACGAGCAGTTGGTCAGCACTCTGGAGTCCTGGAAGTTTTCCACATAACTGTGGTGCTTCTGGGTCGGCTTCCTCTCTAGTTCTCATCTAATTTAAGTCAAAAATGGATATATGAACAGAGTGATTTCTGCTGAAAAAAAAACCAAAATGGAATGCCTGAGAAAAAAACCTACCAGACATTGCTTTGACCAAGCCAGAACAGGGGCAAGAGGAAGGGAAACTACTACTTTTTCTAGGAAATCAAAAGACATTTATCAAAAGGCAGTGCTGTGTATCCACCTGGCAGGAACACATAAGTTTATTTTTGTCCTGGGAAGCTGTTTTTGGATCTTTGAAATATAATCCATGTTATGGCAAGTTTGAAGAGTTTGCCGAGTATCAAACTACTGAGGAATTGGCTTTGTTACATTTTTGTCTTCTTCCTTTTGCTCCTCCCCAAGGAAGACATCTTTTCAAGCTCCTGCCCCCTCCCAGAATGCCATAGTAACCCACCAACTTTGCCAGAAAACACTTAGCACATTAGCGGGTTTAAGTGTCATAGTTGTAATCACTCAGAAGGCTACAGAGCTGCATAGATTTCATACCAGTCTCCTTTCCAGCTGGTGGCTTTTTGACAACACTTGGTGGGCAGAATTAAAAACCCAGGAAGCCTGGGGTACAGATGAAATAGGAGTTGCTGCACAGGACAGAGAGGGTAGTTGTGGATGTGTGGATGTGGCAGAGGGAGGAGGGTTATGAGATCAGCTGCATGGCTGTAGTGAGGGAGGTGTGAAATGGCAAGGGTAGGTTTTCCATTACATAGTGTCCAAATAAAAATGGTTGTAATGATTGACGTTATCTGTTTTAGAGTTTAAAAAAAAAGGGTCAGCAGTGCCCTATCCATTCATTCTCTGTGAATAAGCTGTGTTTATGTCCTGTTGTTTTGGCTGTCTTGGATGATTCCCGTCTCCTCTAACTTATTTCTGTAATTGCCTGTGTGCCAGGTTTTGTTCACGGCTTCAGGAGCGTGGCAGCAGGAACCATTCTCCCCTGGTCAATGGGGTTATGTCAATTTTTTTTTCTTTTTAACCTGCTGCAACTGAGCACTCTTAGTCACTGTCTGTATTAACACCTGTTAGCAAGAAGAGAGGGACCCCCATGGTGCTGAATGGAGCCAGACAGCTGCTTATCTCTCTTGCAGATGTTTCTGTAATTTTGTCTGCTTGGTGTGAGGAGGTATGATGGAGCAGAGGAATGTGTCATATCCTTTCCATTCCCCTCCCTGCTGGTTTGGGGCAGCCAAAAATGAAAGGGGACTAGGGAACCGTTAGCAAAGTGAGTGAGTGAATGCTTAATATCTCCTATTTTCTTGAGCACAAGATCTGACTTTCTGGCTATGGCTGCAGGCAGGGCTGTGAGTGGGGATATATGGAGAGAGAATGTGTACACCTACTTTCTTTTCCCAAAATTACGATACTGCTGATGTGCAAAAGTTGCTTTCAGATTGCCTGCTGAGTTCAGGCGGGGCCCTGTTCTTGCCTTCCCCTGGCTGTCTCAGAAGCTGCTACATGATTGCAGAGGCAGAGCACTGATGGTCACACAGCTGATGGCAGTGTCCTGCTTCTTCAGAGCCAGTGGCCTTGTCCCAGATTATTTCTAGCCTGGGAACTCCTCCCTTCAACAGGGCAAATCAAACTTTTACCTTCATGTAAAACAGTCTACCAGTTCCCTTAGCCTTTTGAGCTCCTCAGGAACCTGGTTTCCTTCTCTCACGAAGGTGAGACGTTGCTGATCATTTCCTGCACTTGGCAGTGCCACGTGTTTCCTGCTACGTTCAACGCTCACCCCAGCCTCTAACAGTGGTTCCTGGGCCTACAACCCAGCAACACCTCTGAGCTCTCCTACAGAAGCTAAATGCTACCAACTGGGTGACCAGAGGTATCCTTTGTGTAATATAGATGCTCCTGAACTCCCTTTCCAACTTTGAACACTAGATGAGGTCTGAATCCCATCAGGGAACAGTGCTCCGAGTGCTGGCCTGCAATGCAGACTATTACTCCTATCACTACCGGGCTGTAAATGCCTTTAACAACTCTTTGCGCTGACATTGCCTTGCTACAGAGCACAACCAGCTTGTAGCTCAGAGGAAGCCCGTCTGACCACGCTGCCGGCAGACAAACTTCGCTGGGAATGCTCAGGCTTGGATGCAGCTGTACATGAGAGACATGGCAAGACACTGCAGCGACTGAGCTTTGTTTTGTTAGGAGATTTTTTTTATATCTTTGCTCTTCTTTTGGAGACAATGTGATGGATACTTGGACTTTCACTCTCGAGGAGACGGGGCTCAATCAGTGATGTCTACTGGGAGGCGCAGAGTCCACCTAGAATGAACCAAGCAAGAGGTGCTTATCTCAGTTTGCTTTTTTGCATACTTCTACATGGTCCACTCTGTAGACCAAGAGATACATTTGCTTACACCAGGTTGTTGTAGTTACCTACTCTAAA
>VWZY01009673.1:233864-244718 GCA_013399075.1 Chloroceryle aenea
CGTTACCTTGAGAAGAGTGAAGTGTCTACTGCAACATACTATCTCTTAAAACCAAACATAAGCAGAAAACCCCCCCACAACTCCAAGTCTTTTTTCCCAGTATTTCCCCAATTTTGCATAACACTACAAATGCAAGCGGCGTGTTTTAAACAGGTGTAGAGCTGTGCCTCACTGCTTCCTGTATTCCAGTACCTGCTATCTGATTGGAATGAGAGTGCAGGTATTGAGCGCCAGTGTGCCCTGCCTCTTGATAACTCTGATTACGCAGTCACTGAGTCGCCAGCTCCTTGCTTTTCTTTGTCCAGAGCTGGAGTACATCTCCATCCACCTTTCCCCTCTCCCACTGGTTATAAGCATGGTGCAGTCATGCCCTGGGCTGAGTTCCTGCTTCCTCTAAATCCACCATGCTGTCAAAGGAGAATGTTACAGTGCTGGAACCAATTGCAACACAAAGAAGCCAAGAAATGCATGAAAAAGGGAATTGTGTTTAAATAATCACATCAAATAAAAGAAGAGGCCGGATAAATGTGAAGAGAACATTAAATTTCCACTTTGATGCTCTGCGCTGGGAAGGTTTCAATCTCTTTTTAAAGCTCCTCCTCTACTCCCTTGCTTCTTATGGGATTGTATCCAATATTCCAATGTTCATGTAATGCCTTGACTTTGCTATCATTCTTCTTGGGATAATTATAGGTTAGTATAATGTACCTATTGTTCTGTTCCACAAAGCAGCACTGTCATAGAGACAGTAGGGGTGGGCTGGGGGGGGGAATCTCTGTGTGTTCTCCTGCATCCACACTGTGTCTTTAATTAGTGTTCTTCCTTGTCTTTCCTTTATTTTTTTTTTTTCCTTCCCATGGAGAATGCTGAGCACTTCTTCTCAGACTGTTGATCTCTTTTTCCAGTTACACTGATGCCCTGCTTTTTGGCTTTGGCTGAGTTCATTCCCATCATAGCAGGTTTACCTTTCAGATGAAAATAACATGAAACCCAAGTAACAAGCTATTTACAGAGAAAGCAGATAAATGATTCTTTCCCAAACCTTATTAACTGAGTTTCTTATATTATCTTGCCTGACTTTTTCCTAAATTCAGAAAGAAGAAGAAACCTACGCTGTGCCCAGGGGCTTCAGTCTGCATTTGGGCCCTGCTGCACAAAGCACCACACAAACATGTACCAACACAGCCTCTGACTCTGAATGCTCACAAGTTTGGGTTTTTTTTTTTGGTAACACATTCATCTCTGCCCTCCAGGTGCAGGTGTGGGAGACTGCTGTTGAGTGTTGTAAAGTGGTTTTGGTGCTGGGGCATCGCTTGTGTTTGCTCAGCAAGGTGCTGGGTATATTACTGGTTACTTGAGAAATATTAAGGAAGGGCTGAAGAGCCCAGCTGAAGCTCAGTTGGTGTATGCAGGAGATAAACCTTGGTTCATAAGTGGTGGAGAAGCTGTGTAATCAGTTGCTCGCTTTCTGTTGTTACCACCTCCAAGATAAATAACATTCAAGGCTGGTGCTGTATTTTAGCCAGTAAGGCAGTCTAAGCAAATAGGTTCATCTTGATTAGGTGCTGTTTATTTTGCTCTAAACTGCTTTTTGCCTTTAAGTCAAACAAGTGGTCTGGAGAGATGGTTCCTGACTAGCCCATCAAAGAAAAACAGTAGTGGATGTTTTTTTATTTTTCAGGACTTCACACAACTTCCTCCTCTTTGAATGTGGGTTTACCAAAATGATGAAATGGGAAACCTCCAAACTATTGCATTTTTTAAAACCTATTGTTATAAAGGAGGGAATTAGAGATTTTGGAAGAATCTGGATTAAAGCCCCTCTGCTAGCAATGAGTGTGACTGAAATGTGTGCAACTTCCCTGCTGTAAAAGTGGATAAAAGTGTGTTCAGGGCTCAGAACTCTATTTCTTCTGCTGCTTTCTCTTGTTCCTGATGCACAAAGCCAAAATGCAGAGTTTTCACTTGAACGTCTCGTTTAAAACTCTTTCCATGAATCTTGGAAAGATAGGAAAGTTCATCTGGCACTGTCCTTGCTAGGTTGTTCTGCCACAGGAAACAGCTTCTAGTGTGAAGTCTTTAAAATCATTGATGTCTCTGCATACCTTTGCAGATCTGTAAGTCTGAAAAAGTGTAGGGTCCCTTTGCAGGTGTTGGGGAATGCAGGAAAAAGGACTTGGTGGATGGAAGTGGACTTTGTTCTGTGCCCTGAGAATGCAATCTTTTTAAACCAGAAATTAATCTTTTTCATAATAATAATTTGTAGAACTGTGTCTCCAAAACAAAAGAACCAACACAGATGCACGATTTGGCAAGCAGCAAACATTAAACAGCCAACCTCTCTCTCCCTGGTGTAATTCTATGAACTTCAAGGGACTTACAACAGTGGCAGTGAATCAGGCCTAAAATGCCTTTGACTAAAATCTGTTGGTTTATGTCTGGTGTCCTGAGTAATGCTGAATGAGATTTGATGTTTCAGAAACGGATGAAATCTCGTGTGTTTGGTGCAGCGTGCTGAGGAGCACACCTGACTGTCAGCACATGCAGGTCTGCGCAGGCACATGCCTATCGATTGCTTTCTGGGGGTGTTCCCAGAATGGAGACACGCTTACCCAGGTGTACTTGCAAGCCAGCTCTGTCTGCATCATGTGTGTCTGAGGGATGCTCCTCACGACTGCTGCTTGCCTTGTGGCTTGCTTATTGTACTTCTCCTTTGTATCCTGAAGTGGAAACCACAGGTTCATCCCAATCAAATCCTGTAAATGATTGCCCCCATTGGACCGGATCCAGAAAAATTCCTCCTGCTGGCTTAAGCGTATTTACATACCACAGGTCATTACAAGTTGGCGCTCACCTTTGTATTCATTCCCATGTGTCAAAGCAGAGATATTAGTTCATTCCCCCCCACCCCCCCAGTATTTCTTCTATAGGTTACCTTTTTCTGAAGAAATAAGAAAACCAAAGGAGCAATCCCCATGGGTCCTGACATCTGCTGCAGTCATTCTTACTGACTCAAAGGAGACCTAGGGAAGGAGAGGGAACAGTCTGGCTGCAGTCTCTTATTGTTTCTCTTTCGTGGGCCCCCACCCTGCACCCTCCTGGGCCTGCAATCCACTAACTAGCTCCTCCTGACTCCAGCTGTCATTTTTCCTTTTTATCTACTCCTCTCTCAAAGAACCAAATGTCATCTCTTGTTCCCTTAGCTGGGGTCAGAGGCTCCTTTATGTGCTTTACGCTGATCAAGGATTTTTAACTGGGAATGAGAGTGGTAATCAACTGCGTGGTTGGGGAAGGGGAGAGATTAAATCGGAGAATTGCCAGTGATTGCCCCATGTGAAGAATAGCAGCTAGCAAAACACATGCTATCATAATGCTCCTATGATTATTTTATTCCCTCAGAGACAGTAAAATGCTATCTCTAGCAGAAAGGTGGGACAAAGTCCATCTTTGTTTAGCCCTGTGGTATTCAGTGGGTTTTCAGTGGGGTAGAATTGAGAAAATTGAGACTTACAGTGAGGAGGGACTCATTTTTTCAGATTCAAGAAATAGAGACGGCAAATCAAAGATATGTTAGTGTTCTAAGTTGAGGACCCACTTTTGTTCAAAAAAGGACAACCATGTTTATTTCCTGTCTTGATTCTGTATCTATGGGGAGGTCATTGGAGGGTGTAGTGTGATGTGACTTCTGCTGTGTCCTGCCACTTCCACTGCATCCACCAATTTTGGGGCATGCTGGCTGAATAAACGTGGGGACAGGAAAGGTTCTTTATGTTGCCTCAGCCTCTGCACTTGTTTCTTTTTCTGGTTTATTCCAGACAGAATCAAGCTCCAGGGACCACAACAGATTGCAAACTGTAAGTTTCATAGTCAAACCTAGGAAGGCAAAGCAGTTAACAAATAGGCTAAATGATGATAATTACCTTTAGATTGATTAATGACTTTAATTTTAGTAGCCTAAACTGTCTCCTTCAATAGTCTCTTTTAAAAGACTTGTCAGTTCCTCTAAAATGTCTTCTGTTGTTGCAGACCTATGGGAAGAATAGTACAAAGTGTCCTGATTCTCCTTTTGCACTGATGGAAGTAAAAAGTACTCTGAAGTGTGCAGGAACTGAGTCAGCCCTCTTCCAGAAATGCATTTTCTTCGCAAGAGGAAAATAGGCTCTATTTAGAGGTTGTTTAATTAAAGGAGACCTGGCTGGTGGAGAAAGAGGTTTCACTGAACTCAAATTGCCAACTTTTGCTAAGATGTGTGTTAGGGACTAATGTGCTACTATTATTCTGTGTTTATTCTCTAGGCATTTGGCAGTGATTTTTTTTTTTTTTTTAATGCTTTCAAAATCTTTTACTTTCTTAGCAACTCCAGCTCCTAGAAGCCAGGGACAGCATGAAAACTTCAGTTTTATATCCAAAATTTCTGGTTTTGATGACTGTAGAAATATCTAGAAATAAAATAATATAGCAGTTCAGAAACAGGACCAAACTCATGATTTTTTGAGTGGTTTGATTTGGAAATACTCTAAGTAGTACCAAGCTTCTTGAACTTTGACTTCATCCCTTTCCTGCCTATGTTTCCAGTCAAAGCAGGAGATGTGCCCGAATATTAAGTTTAAGTTGGAACCTAGTGGTAAAGTTTCAGTCAAATACTACTACATTCTGCAGCTTCTGAATCTGGGGAAATGTGGAGTTGAGCCTGACCTTACTTTTCCTGCTTACCTCTACTATGATATTTCACATCTAGCATTTGGAAAGGGCTTTTATATACAGTTTTGAGGTCTGACCATCCCTTGTATGCATTGTAATATGAAAAGAAATATGGATAGGAGGAGTCCACAGTCCTAGAGATACTTGTCAACTACCTTCTTGGTCTTCAGCTTTGTCTTTCTCAGTAGCATGGGATATGGAAAACTTCCTGGGACCATCTAAGCATGTTCATCCCACGAATCTCTTGGAACTGTGCATGCCCTTTTTCTCTTTCTGGGTCAGATTATAGAACCTGAGAGTCCTGGCCTTTTTTACTATAGATCTTTAAAGTTTTTAAGAATGCTGAGAATTTGGTCCCAGGTTTTTGTGAAGCTCTGTGTGCCAAATACCTCGTACATTATTTTCTGGGATTGCTGGAGACTGGGCTCCATCTTTCAGTCTTAATTTGCAGTCCTTTCTTGTTCAAAGACACACAGTCCCTGCTGTGTGCTGTTCCATTTACTGCTCCATTTTCACTCTTCCTTTGCCATTTTTACTTCCTTATTCAAATTTGTCATTCCCAGTGGTATTACTGTTTTGTTCAGTGGGAGCCATGATTAACAGTTTACTTATTGGACTGATTTGGATTGGCACCTGTCTTTTCAACTCAGCAGTGTTTGAACAAATCCCTCAGTACGCAGGCAAATGCCAACACAGAAGCTGTGGCCTCATTCTTCTTCCGTCTTGTGCAGTCTTTTTACCTTGGCAAAGTGAGGAGAAAACTGGAGTGCTCAGTCTGTGGAAGCTTTAATAGCAAACATGTGTACGATTATGCAGGAAAAAGGTGTTTCTGAAGTTCCAATTCAGGCCTTAAATACAGATTGAAGTTAAAATGTAACTTGTCATAATTTACCTATGGCTGCAATATTAAATATTTTAGAAAATCAAGTTTTACTTTCTCTGCTTCTACCATTTTTTTCTGTGCTGTTGCTGTACTCATGTGTTGACAGTTGCAATCACATGGGAAGATATTACTGTAGTGTCCAGTTTAGTCCTTCAGGATATAACACAAACATGTTCCTCAAGTGCCTACAGAACATACATTCCTGAAGGAAGCAGATAACGGCAGAAACAAAGTACCTTCCAGTACCTGAAGGGAACTTATAAAAAGACTGGAGAGGGCCTGTTTACAAAGGGCTGCACTGAAAGGATGAGGGGTGATGGTTTTAAATTAAAAAAGAGTGGATTTAGATTGTATGTAAGGAAGAAGCTCTTTACCATGAGGGTGGTGGAGACTGAAACAGGTTGCCCAGGGAGGTGGCTGAGGCTCCATCCTTGGAGATATTCAAGGTGAGTCTTGATGAGGCTCTGAGCAGCCTGCTCTAGTTGAAGATGTCCCTGCTCTCAGCAGGGGGGTTGGACTGCATGACCTCTAGAGGTCCCTTCCAACCCAGACATTTCTATGATTCTATGAATATATTTTTACTGCCATTTTTGGAACACTAACAACTCTCTAAAAAGTGGGTATTGCTAGAACTTGGTCCTCTTCTTTCTGCAGAACGATGTGTTCTGGGGTTCTTCTCCAGTATTTTATCAAGACTTTCTCTTTTTGGTAGGTAGAATTAACAGAAAACAGACAAGCAAATAAACATATCAAAAGCATGCAGCATAAAGATTCTGAAGTGTGTCAGATTTTGGATGTTAAAAACAAACTCAAAACCACATCAGCCTGTAGTAAATTATAACCGTACCTGCTATCACCTCAAATCCTCTAGGAATTTTTGCCACAGATGCTTGCCAAATGCTGCAGCAGTTTCCAGCTGTTTCTCCACTTTTGGAAGCACCAGGCAAAACTGAGAAACCTCATCAGCTGCTGGAGAAACTTATGAAGGGTAAAGTGAAGTAGGAGCTGCTTAGTGGGAACAGACATAATTTCATCTAAGATGATGCTGACTGAAGACATGGATGCCAGCTGTTTATCATGTGGCTTCATTGTGAAGATTCGTTTTCCTTTAGCATATTCTGTACTTGTACTTCATCTCCTTCCTTCAGTCTTTTGGCTTGCTAGACCAAAAGGAGGAGTACAAGAAAGAGAGATATGAACTGATCATTCATGTAAGTGCATAATTTTTTTATAATTGAACTTCTTTTCAGCAAGAATTTACATGGAAAGCATGACAAGAGATCCCTCAGCTCTTCATTGCCCCCATAAGAAGAGTGACCTGGAAGGGATCATAGCTAAACACATAAAATGTCAAATAAGCTCCAGGCATTCTTTGCATTCAGAAACTAAATGTGAGTTCCTATAGCTACTCCAAACTAAAATATCCAAAGCTATTCATGGCAGCCTTATAAAGAAGAATCACTGTGTGCAGTCTGCCTGTGTATAGGCAATGCTATAGATCAGTGATAGTCAAACCTGAAAAGTTTGGTTCTTGACTGGACTGAGAGGACAAGTGACGTAATCACCAGGGTGCGGTAACCTGAAGTTGTGCTGTGCAGACTTTGATGCTTTGTCATCATTGTTGTGTATTGATGGTAAACTGTGAGTGCAGTGTCAGATCACTACACTATGATTAGCTTGTAGAACTAACTCTGCAATTGTTTTTTCTTCCTGACTCCTGGTGAAGAATTGCTTCCCATCTCTTCATTTTTCTGACTCTCTTTGACTACATCAAAGAGTAAAGAACAATCTCTAGTGCTTTGAAATCTATTTGCATCTATTAGATACAGGAGCAAACATGGTAACCAGGGATGAAAAAAAAAGCTGTAGTGCTTAATGCTGCCTTTGCCTCAGTCTTTAGTAATAGGACCAGTTGTAATTTGGGAATCCAGTGCCCTGAGCTAGAAGACAGAGACCGGGAGCAGGATGATCCCACCCCATACTGCAGGAGATGGTCCACAATCTGCTACACCACTTAGATGAACACAAGTCTATAGGACCAGATGGAATTCACCTGAGAGTTCTGAGACACCTGGCAGAGGTACTCACCAAGCCCCTTTCCATCATTTTTTCAGCAGTTGTGGCTGAGTAGGTCCCAGCAGACTGGAAATTAGCCAGTGTAACCCCCATCTATAAGAAGGGCTAGAAGGAGTATCTGGGAAACTACAGACCTGTCAGTTTGACATGGTGCCAGGGAAGGTGATGGACCAGATCATCACACAGTACATGCAGGACAATCAGATGATCAGGCCCAGTCAGCATGGGTTTATGAAGGGCAGGTCTTGCTTGACTAACCTGATTTCCTTCTGCAATATGGTCACCCAGTCAGTGGATGAGGGAAAAGCTGTGGATGTTTTCTATCTGGACTTTACTAAAGCCTTAGTTACCATCTCCCACAGCATTCTGCTGGAGAAACTGGCTGTTCATGGCTTGGATGGGCAGATGCTTTGCTGGGTAAAATGGCTGGATGGCCAGGCCCAAAGAGTGGTAGTAAGTGGAGTTAAATTCAGTTGGTGGCCAGTCATGAGTGGTGACCCGCAGGGCTCAGCACTGGTGCCAGTTCTGTTTAATATCTTTGTTGATGACCTGGGTGAGGGGATTGAGTGCACCCTCAATAAGTTTTCAGACAACTCCAAGCTGGGTGGAAGTGTCAATCTGCTTGATGGTGGGGAGGCTCTGCAGACTAGATCGATGGGCCAAGGACAATGGTATGAATTTCAGTAAGGCCAAGTGCTGGGTTCTGCACGTTAGTTACAAAACCCCCTGGCAGCACTACAGGCTTGGGGTGGAGTGACTGGAAAGCTCCTCAGCAGAGAGGGAGCTGGGGGTGTTGGTTGACAGCCAACTGATCATGAGCCAGCAGTGTGCTCAGGGGTCCAAGAAGGTCAGAAGCATCCTGGCCTGTAACAGGAATGGTGTGGCCAGTAGGACCAGGGAAGCGATTCTAGCCCTGTACTCGGCACTGGTGAGGCTGCATCTCAAATTCTGTGTGCAGTTTTGGGCCCCTCACTACAAGAAGGGCATTGAGGCACTAGAGTGTGTCCAAAGAAAGCCAACAAAGCTGCTGAATGTCCTGGAGCACATGTCTTATGAGGAGCAGCTGAGGGAGTTTGGGTTGTTTAGACTGCAGAAAAGGAGGCTCAGGGGAGACCTTATCCCTTATCAAGGTGGAGGTTGGTCTGTTCTGCCAATTAACAAATGACAGAACAAGAGGAAATGGCCTCAAGTTGTGCCAAGGAAAGTTTAGATTAGATACAAGGAAAAATTTCTTTACTGAATGGGTTACTGGGCACTGAAATGGTTTGCCCACGGAAGTGGTTGTATCCCTGTCCCTGCAGGTATTTAAGCACATAGACGTGAGCTGAGATATATGGTTTAGTCAAGGTCTTCTCAGTGTTAGTTTAATAATTGGACTAGATGATCTTAAAGGTCTTTTCCAACCTAGGAAATTCTGTGAAATATTGGCTAAGGCTTCTTGTTTATTGAGCAAAGAGAGGCTCTGATTAAGCCAACAGATTCCTCCAGAACCTACATGTGATGTTTTAGGTAACTGAGATTGAGCATTGTTGAGCTATATAATACATTAGATTATTTTCTGACTTCAGTGAAATTGTCCTGTGTCTTACTGAGTGACATACTGGTATCTCCTGGTCTTTCTCTTTATGCTGAAAAAGATTCAGTATATAATTGTTTAGAGTGTGTTACACAAAAACTCTGAAGAAGGAGTATCTGAAGGGTTTTTCTCTCATAACTCTCACCAAAGATTATGAGATTTTTTGGTATTTAGTGCATATGGCTTGTGGTTCTCCTTGGGGAGAAAAGGGGAGAGTGTATGCTTGGAGAGAAAGGAGATAATCATTCTGCTGTGCATGTGACTGAACCAACAATGTTACTGTCATAGAGTAGTGGTTCCTATGTTAACCCCAGTTGAGGACAGAGGAGACATTTACCTGCCTGCTTTGTGTTTGGTAGCAACTACACCAAGATGATTCACCTGTGTGTGATGGTCCTTGGAAGCAGAAGACTTCTATACCATCCTTATGTTGTGACTTTTTTGCAGATCCTTCCATTTTCTTCCCTTCTCAGCTCCTGCCCATGGAGGGACTCTTCCCTTCCCCCTTCCATTGCCTTGGAGCTGTTTTGCTGCTTCTGATGAATGTCAAATACTTTGGGCCTGCAGCCCTAATGGGTGGGAGCTAAGACTTGGATCTACCCCTGAGACAGAGTGGAGCCAGCAAAGACGGGTTACTCTAAATTGTGTGGTGACAAGCCTTTTTATTTCCCCTCCCTTTTAGTTCCCAGAGGATAGTTGGGGAAGTTTGTTGTGCCAAATGCTTGGAATGTGGTTTTTCTCCTCTTCCTCCCCCTTCAAAACAGAAAGAGGAAAGTTTATGCTGTGAATTGTGTTAATTGGGGAGCATAAATCCAAAGTGTAGTGCAGCATTGCTGGGCCTAGGCACCTACTGAAGTTTAACGAGGGAAGAGCAGTTTTCTCTTGCCCTCTCCTCTTATACTCTCCCCACATCAAACTCTTTCTTGTGGTACAGTCCTGTTCAGATGGGAGTATAGGAATGCCAGGAAGAGCATGTGCATTGGTCGAAAATTCTCACGGGTCTGAAGGCAATATGTGACTCTTTTCAAATGACAACAGACCATGCCAGACTGAAGCGTGGACGTTCTCCCAAGCCAAAGTTAGCTGTGTAGCCAGTGTAGGAAAAAGAGAGATTCCTCTGGAATCTTCCTTTCTGAAGTTTGCCCATTTGAGGCAAATCCACGTTGCAGAAGAGATCTGATGGTCTATGTGCTTTGGCCATACGTTTCTGTACAGATGACAGGGTCCCATATAGGATCTGATCCTTGTGTCAGACCTGATGCTTTATCAGAACTTGAGGATGACATGTTTCCTTAAGATTACTGACTAGCTGAAGACATACCTCATTACATCCAGAATAGAAAATGAGACTCTTTCTACCTGTCTCAGCCCTTATACTGGGAATAAATTGGTGCCCATCAGCTGGTACAGGATGTAACAGGATGTAAGGATGGAGTCCCTTACGCAAAAATCCAGCTGGGAGGACCTTGATAGAGCATTAATGGGAGTATAGTTACACTGAGTGTAGTAAGGTATACTTGAGCAGGGATGGACAATTCCATCTGAAATAGCTCTAGAGTAAATGCCAAAAGGAAAAGCTTTCCTTTGGCACTGATCTTTCAAGAAGAGAAGAAATTTA